>CAIGRK010025844.1:0-10939 GCA_903798315.1 Fraxinus greggii | reverse complement strand
ATTTTTTATTTTGGATTAACTATTGATAAGAACATGTATCTAAATAAGAAAATGTTGATATTTGGGTCATTCAAAGGAGAGTTGTCGAGAAGCTCTCAAACCTTCAAAAGTATAATAATATTAGCCCGTGTTCGGTAACCCTTTTGGGCATATTTTGAGAAACTCTCCAGCTGCTATACAGTATTACGTAGAGACACAGTAACCCATTGTTCAAATCAATATTCAAATACTTTCATTATTCCATTCAAACGTTAAAATAATAATAATAATAAATATATATTTAATCGAAACATTTAGCCCCCAGTTTGACATCATCATTTGAAAAAAAATTCAATCAAACATTTATACACTAAAATATTCTGTATGTAAATTTAAAATTTTTTTTTTTAATCATGCAACTTAAAGTTATTATTTAAAACATTGTTTTTGAGGAAAAAAAAAAAACGTGGATGAGGGCTTATTCATGTGTCACACAATGCGGGCCGAAGCGCGTGGAACAGAAATAATTGAGTTTTGTAGGACGCCGCAAAAAGAGTGGATGGATATTATTGATAGATCGAATCGTGGATAACATAAACGGATGTGAGATGGTCATTCACCCCACTCTTATATCTCAGTGTTTTCTACTGTGATTGATCCGTATTTCAGTTCTCACGGGTTTTTCTTGTTTACTTTAGTCCAATTCACTTGAAATCTAGTTTTTTAGATCATGATGGAAGAAGAGGTCAACAGCCCAATTGAAATTAACAGGTTTTAGCTCTGGGTTTTTCATTCACTGTTCTCTTTTCAATCTGCTTGATGTCATGTTTATCATCTGTTTCATATTGTTCTGTTTACATGCTTGGCTCTGCTTAAAACTTTTAAGTACCAAAAAGCTAATTTTGGCTTATTTTCTTTTAGTACTTGCGGAACAAAGCTAACTCAATTTAGATACATATCGTGTACTTATTTTCAGCATATGATGTCAATTGTTAGATATATCCCATTCCTGATGGAGAAAATACTCAATTTGTATGAAATTTCGAATTTTGCATTATGTTGGTGAAATGTAAAGGACTCAGGGACAGGAGAGGACGAAAAAGTGATAATTTTGTGTTTGTGATTTTACTGACAAGATGTGTAATTTGATCTCTAATTGTACTAGACAAGAAGAGAGAGCGTGTGATCATATGGTTGAAACTATCATAGAATTATTCCATCCCACGACTTAAAAGTTGAAGTGATTATGATTTGTATTTGTTCGAGTGTAGAATTATTTCCCTTTGCAGAGATTGAGTGCTTATGTCTGCGCTATGGGTTTAGTTCATGTGTGTTTATGTGATGATGACGCGGATGAAGTTGTTGGAATGCCATATACGAGTCTATATGCAAGCTGTTGCCATGTTAACCTTACTTATATAGTATTGTACTCAACAATATCAAGGAAGATAAGAAACTAAAATCATGTCTAGTGTTCTATTTAGTACATGTACCAAACATGCCAACACGTGTAGTGTATATTTATGTATATTTGTTTTCGCCTTTCCATCAATTTTCTCCATCATAGAGAACTTGCTTTGTATTAGTATGAAGTTTTAAAAAATTTAGTAGAATCGTCTGATTTTTGCAATTTTGAATGATAGAAAAATGGTACATGTCATCTGTGGAAATTAAGAACTTGTTCTGTAGAGAATCCCTTTCCTAGTTGGAGGTGTTTGTTTACATAATTACATTCCTGCATTCAACATGGTCACATGGGCATATCTAGCTGTAAATAAAGAAAATGAATATGTTAAATGAAGCTTGCCATTCAACATCTATTAGGGATATACACGAGCAATTTTAACTATGGACAGTTTGTATAATGCCTTTCAACAACTTCACTTTGTTTCTATTCTTTCTAAATTTTCTTTACTTACTTATTTAAACCACGGAAGAGGAATCTGTTTAAGGAGAGTCACTGTAAGGGTTTTATTCTACTCAAATCCATGGTAATCAAATTATGTTCAATATCTGCTGATGTGTTGTTTTGCACTTACTGGATAAGAAAGATGTTTAAAGCATATTTTGCTTCATCTGTTATTGCTTTTTTACCCTTTGTATGGCTAAATGCATTCCTGAAATTATTCTCACAAGCCAAAAGCATTGCAACATGTGGCTTTTCTAATTGCTTTTAGCTTGACATACAATGGTGACATCAACAGAATGAAGCAGACCATCTTTGCAGACTTGAGTAAGAAAAGGAAATTGCAAGCTGAACAACTTAACATGCCTTCGCCAAAGCATATCTGCTCGAATCTAATCCTTGAATGTAAATCTGACCCCCGGGCAAAGGAGGTCTATCCATGCCTAACTATGGGAGAAATTAATGGATTGGCAAGAGGATATGAAACGGATACAGAATCTGCAAAAGATAGCAATAGCTTTACTAGAGATTCTGACTCTATCATGTCTATATCTGGTGAAGAAAAGATTGAACTCGGATCTCCAAAAGCAAGCTCATCTGATCAGCCTTCCACTCCTCCTGTTAGTTGGTGTTCTTTTAAGAACAGTCTTTATTCTTTGGAGAGCAGATTATTGACAAAATCAAGTTCTAGTAAAGCTGAGTCGTCTAATTTCAGCGGGGAGCATGGTTGTCCCCATCATAATTTTGGATTGAATCCCTCTCTGAACTACGAGGAGCATCTCCTAGAGTTAGTAAGCCACGTGGAATGCAGTTGCTCAAAATACAGGATCAATAGCAATGGAGNGATCAGCCTTCCACTCCTCCTGTTAGTTGGTGTTCTTTTAAGAACAGTCTTTATTCTTTGGAGAGCAGATCATTGACAAAATCAAGTTCTAGTAAAGCTGAGTCGTCTAATTTCAGTGGGGAGCATGATTGTCCCCATCATAATTTTGGATTGAATCCCTCTCTGAACTACGAGGAGCATCTCCTAGAGTTAGTAAGCCACGTGGAATGCAGTTGCTCAGAATACAGGATCAATAGCAATGGAGATTATACGGATAAGGAACTTGAAGATATGCTCTACTCCAATGGTGTGGCTCCCAGTAGTTATGTTCTTTCGTCTGGAAGGTGGACTGTTAACCAAGGTAACTGGGTTTACTCTGAGTTTTACCTGTTTCTACTCCCCACCCAACCTCCACTCAAGTGATCCAGGATATTTTACATTTTCTAGTGATTGTCGCACGTTCAGCAATCTTATTAGAGTTATTTATTTATTTATTTTTAGTCTTATCTCCCCCACCCACCACCCCAATTGTTTTATGTCCGGTTAAGTTGAGAGTCTCTCTCTTTCTCTGTATGTGGATCTCATGTTAACTCCAGTGCATGTTCACCAACCGTTTACTGAAAAGGAATTTGTGTTTTTCCAGATACAGATACAGATACTCAACCGGGGACGAAGAAACTAACCATTGATAAGGAGTTTGAACAGTACTTTTCCATGCTTATGCTGTGACAAAGATCAATCATATATGGATGGCTAAATATACAAATATTTGTGTCTGTGTATAGCCCATTAGATTACCAGCATGAGAATAAAGATTCCCTTAATTGATCCAGCCTGTATTGTTGTATCGTAATTGAAAGCAGTAATGTTATGGACCAACTTTTGTTCTACCATGTTACATTGTCCTATTTTCTCTTTTCTTTTTGTTGTGGGAGACTTATATTGTGGTTGCTAAGGAAAAAAGAACTCCACGACAGCTTTGCATGTTCTGCTCGCTCTCTCTCACTCTTTGATATTTAAAGGGGAGATTTCATTACATTGTAGATTTTTTGCAGTACCTTTCATCTCATTAAACTATCCTTCGGTTTTACTGGTTTGCTTTTTATGTATGCAAGTTATTTTTTTTCCTGTAGTTGTTTTCTAGATTCATACAGCTGTTCCAGTGTCTTGGGTATTGCTTTTCAACACTTCAACCAACTGATTCAGAATTGAGGGTAAAATCTTCTTCTTCAGGTACTCATTGATCCTTTTTGCCATGAATGTGTTGCTTCATCCTGTCCATAATCTTCTTTCTTCTTGTGAAATTATTTTAGAGTCAGACTTGCTAAGAGAAAACTATAAGAAAAGAAGTAACAAGAACTGTATCTGTATCACATCTGGAAAACTGAAAATTAAAGAACGTTTTGCAAGTGCAGGTACAAGGATAAGAAAATCCCAAGTTGCCTCTTCAAATGTTCCCTCTCTTTTTATTTTGTGAACGGATTGAAGTAACACAATTGAAGGGCTTATCTCGCTTCTGACTTCACACTCAACAAAAGAATTACGTAAATTAATTCAGATAGGAACACAAGAAAACTCAAAAGTTGAGGAGTCCATGTGGATTCAATCACAGCTGTCAACATTTTGGAAGATCTGATGGTGGTGGCGGTAATTTTTGACTCGGTAGTGGCCCATCCATTACAATCCAAGCCATCCTCAAACCCCAACTTGTGTGTACATCAAAGTGGCAGTGCATAAGCCACACTCCTGTTCATAATATAAATAACTAATACCAGTTACCACTGCTAGTCTTCTAGTTCCACATAAGTAATATGCTTTCATGTGCTCAGTTCAGTACACCAATGTGTCTACTTTTTCACTTTCTCACATAGTAAAGTGTTTCACTAGGTGAAAGTAAACACACATATCACAATATGGAATGGTAGACACATTAGTTTATCACACCATGCATGTAAAGTTGCCTTGCAAAATTAACTAATGTTTTGTAATTCACACCTGGATTGTCTGCTAGGAATCGAATGGCTACCCAACCACCAGATGGAACGCCAATTGTGTTCCTTTCAACAGGATCCACCAGGTTGAAATTGGCTCGGTCCTGGTTTGGGTTGTAGTTTCCAAATCCTTGACCAACAACGAAGAAATTGAAGCCATGTAGGTGAAGAGGATGATTTTCAGCTCCCAAAATGCTTGTGTCCTGGAGAACAAGCTCCACACTGGTGTTGAATGGCAATTCAACAAGACGCGTTGCATTGCTCACTAGGGTGTTGTTGGGTGGAGTCCCCGTGTAGTTAAATGGATTTGGTGGTTTGATAGGAAAATCGGTGGTATAGACACCGTTAGATTTTTTGGTGACGTGGGCTTGTAATAAAGCTGTAGTGGGAAGAGCAAAAGAAACATTATTAACTGAAGCTGCAAATTTTGTGCCATTAGGTCCTTGGCAAGTTGTATTTTTAGGGCATGGACTCGAGCCTAGTCCCACGGTGAAGTAGAATAGCCTGTCCACTGTTTGTGGAACACTTGCGGTCAAATTAGGGTTGTTTAAGCTACGGAACTTCCCAGTGAAGTTGGCAACAAAAGTGGTGGCGTTGATCAGTGGAAGAGTTGGCTTGAAAACCATCTTTTTCGTACTGTAAGTATCATTCAACCTGTGCTCGTATTCTAGAATACCAGCAACTGTTGAATTGTCAAAAGTGCCCTGGCCGGTGAAGTAAGGCCTAGCAGCCATGAGGAAAGTAGCATTGGGATAGTATGGCTTGGTATTTAGAAGAACATTGGTGGTTTGACCCGGGGTTATCATTACTACATCAGTCTGAAATGGTTTGATGTATACAGCATCAGCTTCAACAATTGTGACTGTATGGTTCGCGATGCTGAAGAATAGTTCATCGTTCATTGCAGCATTGATTAAACGAAGCATATATGTCTTCCCTGCCTTCACCTTTAGTTTGAATGTATCTGAAACCAACCCAAATACATGATCATTAAAGAGAAATTAGAATAGAAGAATAATATTATTAACTAAAACATTTATACAAGTTAATGTTAGTTTTTCATTATAGATAGTGATGATACCTTTAGAAGAACAATTATACAAGGGCCCTGGAAAACCATTAATAGTGTATGCATCTGAAACATTTGGACCACCCCCTGTTTGCAGAGCCTGATTAATTACAGCCTCAGGATCTGCATTCCACCACTCCCCTGAATTTGAATTTTGAATAATGGAGTTATATTAAAAGATGCTTGCAAAGTATGTGTTCATAAAATGTAAAATGCCATATATATGGAAGTTACCAAAAATAATGGGAACTTCCTCGTATGGTTTTCTGAAGGGGTAAGATTCATTGCGCTTTGGGTGGATGATGATAGGTCCATAAACTGTTGCTCTCAACCATGAGATATGAGCATGCCAGAAGAGAGTTCCTCTCTGCCCGGTGATTGTGAAGTTGTACGTGTACGACTGGTTGGTCTGTATCGGACATTGTGTTACGTAAGCTGGTCCATCAGCCCACCCACTCCTAAGCTGCCGAATGCCATGCCTGTTGTGGTTATAGCATTATTCCCCAACTCCGAAAGCAATAGTAAATGAAAAAGAATTGAGAAAACGAGCAAAGAATACACAGATCTATAGTGGTTTGTGTCAATTTGAGTGCTATGTTGACTCCCATGCATGCACCACAAGAAGATTACAGGTTTCCTCACACCTGTTTATCTTATGCCCCGAAAAAATGCCTCCAATCCCCCTCCCCGATTTTCTTGTGTAAATATTGTAGCAAATTGTCAATTAATAAAATATTTTGTCTAGTACATATCTGTAATAAGAAAAAAATGTATCGTGGTCAGGGATAACTGAACTGTATAATTAAGTTTGACACGGTCCAATGCCTGCATTTTACTTGAAGCAAATCATGTGGCAAATTCTATTGTTATTATTTTCTAAAAGAAACAGTTGACGAGTTCTCTTACCAGTGAATTGTGATATTGTTAGAAACGTGGTTAACCACCTTAACGAGGAGCTGATCACCTTCTCGTGCAACAATGCGAGGGCCGGGAAAGAGTCCATTGACGCTAACTATGCTCTTTGTGTGGCACAATCTTGTTACATTGTGCTGTACAATCTAGCATGACAGATTAACAAAAACAGCAGTTTAGTAGCAGAAGATAGAATGTAAAAACCATATTCATCTGGGCAAAATAATGTACATTGAACGTGTAGTTTCGTGTCATGCAAAACGCAAACTCGGGCAGTAGCAGTGCAGCAAAACCGCCAAACAGCCAGACTGCCATTGAAGCAGGTTCCATCTTTTACTCTCTTTACTCCTGCTTAATATGTTGAGTTTAGATTACAGAAAACTGCATGATTTACCTTTTTTGTGGGACTATAAATAGGGACAAGATTAGGTAATAAGAAGATTATCGTCATGGACTGATGCAAAGAATGTTCTTGGAGTTTCATTTTCCTTGTGCTGGTCACCTTGTATGTTCCGCTTTGCTGTTGGTCAAGCTGAATTTTAGAGTGCTGATTAAGTAAAGATAATACTCTGTTTCTTGTCTGATCCTGGTTATTAAGTGGATTTTACTTATATAATCACTTATTAGTGTTGGATATTAATCAATTTATTCAGAGTTAAAGACTTGAATTATAAAAAATGTCACATTCTTCAGTTCAAACAGAATGTCTCGTCCCCCACCACTGGCCCTCCTGCCGGGTAACTAAGAATGTTGTAACATTTTAAGGTGGTCCTTTGTTTGACTGTGCTTAGTCATAGTTTGAAATTCTTGTTTATATTCCGTAAGTGCGTGCACAAATAACAGGGCAAGTGTGTAACAATTAATTTTCATAAATCACGGGAGCTTCTCGTGTTAAGCATTCGGGTTTCAAGGAAAGAAGGTTCATCAATGAGATAAACTAGGAGGACGTACATATTTTGCATAAATCTAAGGATACAATGGTTCATAAGAGTGACACGATTTCAATGGAATAGGTTAAAAAAGGGATGCATGAACCGAAGTGAACATGGCATTCAGTAGTTGTCTTTATTGATAAAATGCATTTTACTCTATTGCACTCCTAAAGTTTTCGAAGAATTCAATTTGAGGTTGATTATACTATCTTTTTTCAGCCATGGTTGATTCATTGCTACATCTACACAAAGATTCAATGCCGAGAAATGAAAATAGGAAAATTACAAGCTTGAATAGGAAATTACACCATTCAACGTTATAGTATAATCAATGTATTCCTTTTTCTGAAAATATTTTAAAATTTCCCACAAAATTAAGGGCAACATAGGAATTTTTTAAAGAAAATTCATCTTACTGGAGAAGAGAGGGTGGTTGCAGGGATGGACGAAAGCCACTATTCCCCTTTAATTCTATTTTTTAAGGATTCAATGTCTCAGTCGACCCACTTTCCAACTATTCTTACTTTGCAATTAAGACATTCATTGCTTAGATTTCTTAATTCGTATTAAGCTAAGTTAATTACTCGATTTAATACTGTTGCTCTCAAATCAAATTGGGCATTCTGATTACTAGAATAATTCACAAGCTCCAGGGATAAATGCCCTTTAGTCCCTTGTCCTAGAAGGTGCCCTCATGAAGCCTAATTTAGGCGAAGTGTTCGTTTCTTTGTACGCAAGTATTTAAGGCATACACATTTGCAGCCGACAAATATACTTAGCCCCTTGTTTGGAGCACATTTTCTACCTCATGACAATGAAAAAAATGACCATTGCCCATGTACCCACCTTAGAGAGAAGTAAAAAAAAAAAAAAANTGTTGCTCTCCAATCAAATTGGGCATTCTGATTACTAGAATAATTCACAAGCTCCAGGGATAAATGCCTTTTAGTCCCTTGTCCTAGAAGGTGCCCTCATGAAGCCTAATTTAGGCTAAGTGTTCGTTTCTTTGTACGCAAGTATTTAGGGCATACATATTTGCAGCCGACAAATATACTTAGCCCCCTGTTTGGAGCACATTTTCTACTTCATGAAAATGAAAAAAAATGACCGTTGCCCATGTACCCACCTTAGAGAGAAGTAAAAAAAAAGGACTGAATTTGATGGCAAACGGTCATATTTTTCCTTTTTTTCTGGCTAAATAATGCGCTCAAACAGAAGCTTATTCTCACTTTCGTCATAAGTTTTTTCTTCTTTTCCACACGTGCTTGCCTATTTATCGTCTCATCCATGATCCATGCCAAATCAACACTCAAAATAAAAGATAATTACCTAAATTTGTTTACATCAGGCCATTTCATGTAATTTAGAGTACGAAATTTTCAAAATTTTAATGTGTTAATCAATTCATTAACACTTGGTGTAGAAACAAAGTATTATTCGAATTCCTAAGCTTCAAATAACTATAAACCTTGAGACGTTATTTCTTTTATCACCTGTCCGAGTTCTTGGACAAAGGCTCAAGGACCACTGTTATTATTAACAAGGTCCTTCCCATCTTCATTGAATGGTTTCGCTCCTTTTTTTCCATTCAATCAGTTAGTTCACTCTCATCCCTGAAAACGGATCATCGGATTACACCACCACAAAACCTAAAATCGGAATAAATAAATAAAAATATATGACCAAAATTTCTTAATAATACATTCCATGGAAATTAAAATCAAGATTTTTAATTCAAGTCATTCACAACTTTTCAACCACAAATTACATAAATTTTATTAAAATCTACTAAAAATCTGATTTTATTCTCCACCAAACAAACCTGTAGTTTCAAAATGAACTTTGGTTCATATCTTTGCATTGCAAAAATGATTCACATAAAGACAGCTAAAGAGTTAAACCATAAAAAACAGAATTCCATGCCACTCAACTAAAAGTAGTTAAGTAAAGAGCCATATAACCCAACTATCTCAAATCCTAGTGGTAAAAAGTAATTAAAAGTCCACTACATGAATCTTAATAAGGATCCATCAACAAACATAGTGAACTAATATATAGACCGATCCGAAATCTGACTCAACTAATACAAAAATCAAACAAATAGAATTTACAAATATGCTAAGATATTATGTTTCTTCTACCACCTCACCTGAAGAACTTCTGAATTACTTCTATAAACATAAAAAACAATTGGACAACGACACATACAAATAGATAGGGACAAAAAAATAACCTAAGCCCAAGCTTCTCTTCCTGGGCCATTAGCAAAGAATGTCTCAATATCAGGTGACTTGAAGTAACCATTCTTTGGAGGGTTCTGCTTAGTTCGCAGGCGTTCCATTTTCTTCCTCGGTGGCGGCGGACACACCATCGGCGCCGGTATCTGATAATCTTGATTCTTTGGAGTAGTACACTCCTGCTCCACCTCCATTAATTCTTGAAAACAATGTAGTACGTGTGGTGGTACTATGATGTACCTTTTTCACCTAGAAGAATGCAAGAAGTACAGTAGAATATGAAGAGGAATTATCAAAGAATAAAGACTGGTTTATGTAGAATTTTGTGCAAGTTTCGAAATTGTGGAGTAGAGGAAGAGGTGGGGGTGAGAATGTGGGGTGTTTTCAAGGAGCTAATAAGCTAAAGTACAAGGGCCGGCGATAAGTATTTGTGACAGATAAGTATGGGGTGGCACCGACTTGTACATAGGTACATGGCCCATATTTGACCGCGTCTTTACTGATATTCAAATAGGGCGGCAATCCACTTGGGGTGGCTTTCATTTGAAATTATGAATCTCTTCTCTAACGTGTTTCCCATGCAATTGTTTAACCTATTTTTATAAAGTACCCATTCGTTTTCCATTATTTTAACAGATGGATGGATTTTTTTACCCTTTTTTTCAAACAAATGGGTACTATTGTGAGACAAATTGATCAACAAAAACGGCTGCTTCCCATTGCAACGATACAAATTTTCATTAAAATTCGAAACAAATAGGGACAGAACTAAGAAGTGAATAAGTTAAATCATATATATTTGTAGGTTCCACTAAACATGTTGATAAAAGGTATTTGATTGTTCATAAATTGTTTACAAACATCAGTCAAACGTGACTTACAATAGAAATGTTAACAACAAATGATGTACGTTTATAAAATGTTGTTTAACTAATATTGTGATAGATTGGTGTGGTCAAAATTAATGGAAAGGTCTTGAAAGAAACTTTAGTCTATTATCACTATGATTCTGTGAAGTAGTTGTGAAAGTGAATTAACCCAAGCATTATTTTTATCTATTTATAATTTAAATCACTACTATATAAAAGAG
>CAIGRK010025792.1:0-10129 GCA_903798315.1 Fraxinus greggii | reverse complement strand
ATCACAGGCACGCGTGAGTAAGTTAAAAAAATAAATAAATAAATCCTTTATAAAACACTTACTCACACAGGCTATGCACACGCAATGCACACTACTGTACTATACAATCAACAAAACTTAATGGGATCTAATATAGCCTCGGTTTGATATTGATTAAAATTAGATTTTGATAAAAGTTAGAGATGTGTGGTTGAAATATTGTGGATCCCATAAAATATGTGCATAAAATTAGCTGTTGACTTTAGTTTAAATTAAAATCTGAATTTTAGTTTTTACCAACGTACCAAATGTCTCGCATATGATATATAAATGTTTGTGTACTTATGTAAGCTCTTCAAATTTCTCTAGTTAGCATCAAACTCTCTCTCTCTCTCTCTCTCTCTCTCTCTCTCTCTCTCTCTCTCTATGTCTAAAAAAACTGCATGAATTTGCATTGTATAATCTGTTATAGTATCCATAAAATTTCAGTAGTGAATCAAAACAAGGAGAAAGTTTTTAAATTCACAAAATTTTCTCCATTTTTGCACCATAAAACTGTGTTTTTCTGTGTGTACATAATCCTTAAAAGAGAAATGGATATGTGGGAAAGACAGAAGCATCAGCCTCGGCGTAAAAAGCAGACGTTTGCTTCGTCTCTTCTCGACACCATTTATCATTCCATCGATGATTCTGTAGGCCTAAAAGAACANTATGATATATAAATGTTTGTGTACTTATGTAAGCTCTTCAAATTTCTCTAGTTAGCCTCAAACTCTCTCTCTCTCTCTCTCTCTCTCTCTCTCTCTCTCTCTCTCTCAATGTCTAAAAAAACTGCATGAATTTGCATTGTATAATCTGTTATAGTATCCATAAAATTTCAGTAGTGAATCAAAACAAGGAGAAAGTTTTTAAATTCACAAAATTTTCTCCATTTTTGCACCATAAAACTGTGTTTTTCTGTGTGTACATAATCCTTAAAAGAGAAATGGATATGTGGGAAAGACAGAAGCATCAGCCTCGGCGTAAAAAGCAGACGTTTGCTTCGTCTCTTCTCGACACCATTTATCATTCCATCGATGATTCTGTAGGCCTAAAAGAACAAAAAGAAGTGGTAGATTTTGTGATTCATGAAAGAAACAATGTTGCAGAAGTCGAAGAAGGAATCGAGAGCATTAGACGAGCAATCATGATAGAAAAATGGATTGAAAACTACAGAAGCATCACTCCAAGGCACTTTGCTTCAAATTCAGGCTCATCAACAGATTCGAGCATGTTTTCAACCTCTGAAACGGAGTCATCGTCAATTTTTACAGGCCAGAAACTGAATCAACGTCGGGATCTCATTCTTGAAAGGCTGTGCAAAATTTCACCATTGGAGACGGAACGGAAAGGAGGGTTCATTACAACAAAATCCAAGATTTTACGAGAGTCGAAGAAGGTGAAAGAGCCCTGTTCACCAAGTGCTAAAATTGCCAACTTCTTGAATTCCATTTTCAGCCCAAGAAATCTGAAGAAAAATCAGGGCATGGAGGAATATAATTCAGTGAGAAAATCTAAATCAATGAAGGACACAAAAACATGCTCATTGGCTTCAAGATCTTGCTTAAGCAGAACAATGTCTTTTAGAGCCAATAAATCCACAAAGCCTGTCCAATTTTCCTCTGTCGGCAATAGTATTGCAGAAGATAGTGTTGGCAGCAGCTTCATCAAGAAAAACATCGATAGTTTTCAGGATTTCCCAGGGAAAAATCTTCGAAAACATGAATTCAGAGAGTTATATGAAGATGATAATGATGTGGATGATAAGAGTTGTGCAAGTTCGGATCTTTTTGAGCTTGAGAATATTGGCAGGGTTGGAATTAGATCATATGAAGAAGATTTACCAGTGTATGGAACTACAAGTCTTAGAATGAACAAGGCCATTGCTAGTGGATTCGTCGTGTAGATTCAAATAATTAAGCATTTTCTTGTATTGAATTCTTCTCTAGGTTCATGTTAGATGTATGGACCAGACGGAGTGTTGAAAAAAGATTCATGCAATCGACGCTAATTAATTAATTGAGAACTAATCATTTTTCATCCAAAGCTTGTGATTTGATTTTTGAAGCGAAATAATGGATCTATTCCGACCAAAATGAGAATGGACTACAGTTATAAGCTTATAATAAATCAATTTATATTCCATGATTATAAGTTGGTTCCGTAGATTAAACATCTTCAAGTATGATTTATCGGGTCTTTTCTTAAAAACTCGAACTTGTGAGACTAAGGGATTATTTAGTGGTTAAAGTGCCAATTATGGCATTCGCCTTCGATTTTTCAATTTGGAGTTAGCGCTCCAAGGGATTCACCTCCAGCCAGGCCCGGAAATAGAGAGAATCAAAACCCCTTCTGATCCATTCATATGGAAGTCACTGCAAGGTTGAGTTTCAAAGAGAGCAATGTCTACTATTAACCACGCTTGAAGACGTTTACCGGCAAAGATGTAATACTTGAGGGTGGAGCGTAAAACGAAATTGAATGGGTCCTCACTTAGAAATGAAATTATAAAACAATGTAACAAAACGAAAATGGTAAAAGACAACATATAAGTGTATAAATAAATAATTTTGTTTTTAAAGATATATGATATATATAAAATGAAGTGGCCATTATTCTTCAACCCTACTATCTTCAACGAGAACGACTTTATGCCATGTTTAACTTAAAGTTTTTAGAACTAATTTTCAACCGCACAATCCTAGAATAAAATAATTTTGCACATGAACTCAACTTTCCATACTTTTACCCACTTTGCCTAGTTGAATTCACGAGTGTTCACACATTTTTTTATTTTTTTATTTTTTAAAAAATCCAGCTGGGGCAGTTTTCCAAACCAGTCCTAATGTGTCTCCACCAATGGTGATACTGGATATGCCGACAACATAAAAAAAACTCGTTATAGAGACGTTTAGAGAAAGAGAAGCAACCTTTTGTCGAGCGTCGCAGTGAACTCCAAATCTCACTTTTATGAGTGTCACAACAACATATAAGAAGTAAAAGGCGAAAAAAATGGAATATTTTGATGATATGATTGGTATTTGTTTCTTTGGATTGAAGGATAAATGATTTCCCTTTTGCTTTTTAGGATGTTGCTAATTGGCAAAAAAAAAAATTTAATAATAATAATATATTTATTATCACCTGATTCATGTGACATTGTACTAAATAAAATTTATAATCAATAAAATGTGTAGCAATAATGTAAAATTGTATATCTATTTTTAGGTTCCCAACAAAGAGAAGCTCAAAAGTGACATCTTTAGGAAAAGAGTAAAAACTAAAAAGTCTTAGTAACAAAGTGAACTTTTATGATGTTGTCTATAAGAAAATTGAGGCACAACATAAAAAGGTTCACACTAACAATTGTCAAAGGAGAAATGGGAACTTCAATCCTTTGGAATTGAGAAAAGCCAAAAGAACACTATGTGGGAGAATAAGATTATCTTGGGCATTGAACATGACCAAACTCTTTGTCGTTGAAGTAGAGTTGAACTAAAGAAACGGAGAAAAGTGATTCAAGAAATCGGCTTCAAATCTATAAAGATTGAAGTCTGGTATCTTATTCTTCGACTCCAAGGTATAGTTCTATTACCATAGCATTAAAGTTTCAAATTAATGCAATCTTGCATTAAAATGATCGTGGTCTTGTTTTCATATACCCTTTTTTTTTTTTTGGAAAGAGATTCTAAGAACATTATGCTACATAAACAACAAAGGAAATGATTAGATTGTTTGATATGATGAATTAGATAATAGCAAAAAAAATTCAAAAAAAACTAAAATATATTCATTGTATTGTTTAGTCGTGTCTAGTACTTAATAAAGTTTTATCAAATCGCGTAAAGGCCCCATTAGGAATCCCATTAAGTCAAAAAGATACATGATAAGACACATTATACCATCCAAATATTTATCAAGAATAGTAGTTTTGATTTTAAATTTTTCCAAAACTAAACCAAAATAGTCCTAGGTTGCAATAGGATTTAGGCAGAGTTATGTTAGGCTTAGATTGAATACACGATGAAAGTATACTAGTATAATATACATATTATTTACTTAACGATCTTTGTTTTGTGTACACGCTTTAACGTACCTTTTACATCTTTCTAATTGATCGACTTTCCTTTTTCCGTTATTTTGAATTCAATTTTATATAAGAATAACATTTCAACCTTGTCGAGTTTAATTAAATAAATATAAATATTTCAGACAAGACTAAATAAATACAAGTCCGAACAAAAAGAAAACAACTTATCTAGTTAATACGAGTTGCTTCATCAGTTTTGTGGCAGCTATACTCTAAATCAGAATATTTTACTCACATCGTTCCAATATAAAAAATATCAAACAAAAAAAAAACATATAATTCTTTGCCCTTTAGTTTATCTAATTCTTTTTTCCTTATAAAAGTGCCGTTTAAATTATTTTGTAACTTTTTAATCATTTATTATTATTATTTTTTTGGATAATCTTTCTGTGTATAATATAATCTAAAATTAAGAAAATTCAGCTTATGCTTCTTTGATTCAACAACGAAAGTTGGCTTAGGACATTTGTAGGCCTACTTCTTAGCCCAAAAAGAGACAGTAAAAAAGAAGGTTTGGGCCTGCACGTGCACTGGCAATTGGCAGGCTGGCCACAAAAGTTAATAAAGCCTGTGTTAAAGAAAAGAAAAGAGTAAGACAAAACCGGACATGACCACATGCCTTTTTCAGTATAATATGGTTTGCTCGTGTGTATGCGTACTGTTTTGGAGAATTCATTTTTCTTAGACCGTAATTTGGTTCTAGGGATGACAATTGAGCCAAACGGACGAGATTGAGCAGAGCGGCTCGTTGGCTCTCCCACTCAGCTCTCTGGGCTCGACTCCTGGGCTGTTCGGGCTTATCCAGAGACGAGTGGCTTGTAGACCAAGCCCATGTGCCACGAGTTAAGCTCGTGGGCCCGTCAAAAAAATCATAAAAAAATATATATGTTTGAGCTCATGAGAAAGCTCAGCTCAGCTTGACTCTGTCCATTGACACTTCTACTTTGTACCATCAATATTTATTATGGTATGCAAACGAGTAGGGGAATCACTCAATGAAGCTAATCAATAGGAATTCATTAAATTACAGTCAATAATCTCGAGTTCCCTCAATATTAGCAAGTTCAAGCCTCGGCATAGATTGTTCTTCTGAAGTCAAGAATAGAGCCAAAAAATTATTTCACTGCGAGTGTAACGGGTTGAAGTAAGACGGATAGATTGAGAAAGACAATTTACAAAAATTAAATACACATTGAATTATTGAAAAATGACGATTTGGAGTCTTGGTGAGAGCCAAGAGACAAGGAAGACATTAAGAAAATATTGGGTTCAGCTTTTACTTTGCAGGCCTTAAAATTTTGGAAAAATTCCAATATAATCAAGAAAAAGAAAACAATTCATAAAATATGTACTCCAACTTTCAAATGCGACTCTTTGATCCCAAACATTCAAAATATGTCCAACTTTAATCCTTTTTGCTCAGTTGTTGTTCATTTTCATTTGTTCTCATCCAATATCGGGTTATCTCCTTAAATAAACAAAAAACACAAAAGAATTTAAGTACCCATTTCATAAATTACTCCTAAAATTTATTTTTGATGGCCATAATAAGTGTAATATTTACACTTCTCAATATTTAAGGGAAAACAATGACAATAATTTGGAGAAAAGAGAAGAGACTTGGGGGGATGAGGGTTTATATTATAGGCGAAACTCTATTAATAGAGAAAAAAAAATGTAAAGCTCGGTGCCCACTTAACACAGAGTCCTCGACCATGCTAGAATAATTAAATGCACAAGCCATTAGTCTTTTTTCCCTACCTTCCAGTATATCTGCTCTAATCCTTAATTACTAGATCTTGTCTATGTTAGATATAGCTAAAAATAAAAATAAATAAAAATCCACGAAGTTAGCTAGCTATCAACGAAGCACGAGAAGAGACTAAAGGGTCAAATGAAGATAACGAGCCATACATTATATACAGTATGGTGCACGTGGGCAAGTGAATAAAGCGTGATTCATAACCAAATCAATTACAAAATTGCAAGTGAGAGCCTCCCTCAAAATGATTAAATTATCTCAACACTTGAGGGAAAATCTATAAATACTCCTTCATTTGAAGAAGAATGCATGCAAATCAAATATCTTCATCTCAAATAGTTATTTCTCCTTTTAGTGAATTAAAGAGATGAAACTCATAGCTAGGTAAGAAGATTTGTTGATTGTATTTATATTGATATGCAATTCAAATTGTTTCATCAATAAATTCGTTTAATTCAATTTGTATCGTCAATAAATTGGCACCGTTTGTGGGAAAACTTAAA
Source organism: Fraxinus greggii (assembly GCA_903798315.1). Classification (NCBI taxonomy): domain Eukaryota; kingdom Viridiplantae; phylum Streptophyta; class Magnoliopsida; order Lamiales; family Oleaceae; genus Fraxinus; species Fraxinus greggii. The sequence goes on along the minus strand of CAIGRK010025792.1, from coordinate 3,756 downwards.
CAAAGTAAACCACAAAATTCCGGCATACTTTGAAGATTTTCTAGTATTTGGAAGAAATTAATCTTGTAAAAGGAAGTCCGGAGAAAGAGTAGTCACCCAAAGCTCTAACCAAAGGATATAGCGACAATGAACTTTTAAATAGCGACGCCAATCCAAAGCGACAGTGGGTAGGAAACACCGCTGAAGCTGCAAAACAGTATTTCTCCGGCTCAGTGACGCCACTTGAGAAAGAAGACATATATTACCAAAACAATAAAAGAAATGGAGGAAAGACTAAAGATACTAACAGCGAAAAATGCGTCACTGGGCACTAAAACTGAAAATCCAGGAGGAAATTGGCAGGATAATTCAAGAATAAACAGACAATAGTACGTTGTCATTCCTCCCGTGAAAAGAACAACGATTTATAAGCTTCAAAGGCCAATGATAATTTAGAAAAAGAAAAGAGCGGTATGAATATAAAAATGTAGCAAGAAGGTCTATAGATGAGTAAAGTTCCCGCTAGAAACCGACTCAAAATTATCATCAAGAATATCAGATAAATAAAAATTATGACAATGCATCATACAATACTTTTCCGGCGAAAGAGTGTGAAGATCATCCAGCTAGATCATACGAAATTGATAATGACAATGAGTGTATACCATTTTACAGGGAAATCAAAGAGGCATCAATCCTGAATAATTTCATTCGTCCAATAATGGATAAATATAATGGGAAAGGAGATCTCGCCTATCATCTATTCGAGAACATAATGCAGATTAAACTAAAAAGGAAGGCCCCAAACTAAAATGTAAGGGATTTCACTTAAATTGCTAGCTACAATTGAAATAAGCCTTCTTGGGAGTTTTAACTCGAAAGAGACTAGGACAAGCTCATATGAGTGAATAACTTACTACAATAACTAGAAAAGTCTCCAAAGGGTTATTTCACATGGTTCAGCATCGAACTAATAGCTTGTGAAACTATCTCAGACAAAAGGCCAAAGATACCTTATGGAATGATTTGCTGATGGAGACTCGCTTCAACGAGATGTTTGCAACCAAAATTCTACCTCTTACTATCATTTGGTGAACTTGATCCAAAGTGAGATCCAAATGAAGGACACTATCACTAACTGGAAGAAGATAGAACAAGTACGAAAGGAAAAACTCAAAGGTAAAACCTCCACACACTCCTTTAAATTGCCAAAACAACAATATTCACATTTTGTGGTGCCCAAGTTGAGGGTCACACAATATCCTCAACTCTTGCACCTGTCGCAAGTGAAGAATAGCTATCCAATAGGGGTCAAAGGATGAAATCTTGTGAGATTCATCGCTCCAGAGAGCATAAAATAAATGAATGTCACGAAGAACTCAAAATGATTATATTGCGAAGTCAGCAAGAAGGTTCGCAAAGAAGGCTTGAAGGAAGAAGACCACCTTACCCATCGAGAAGACAAGGTTGAAGAAGCAGAACAAGGCAAGTTGAACCAAAACCAGATCTAACGAACAATCCCAGCTTTCTTACCCTGACTAAAGAGATCAACACCATAATCGGAGGCTCTTATATTAGCAGAGATACAATAACTGAACAAAGATGCTACACTCACATAGTCGAAAGCCCATGCGAGAGATATTATGGATTCAAGGTAACCTTAAACCCGTTTCTCTTTCGATGACTTTTGATAGTAATGATAAGCACAGAGTCATGTATCCCCACTGCGACACATTGGTAGTACGAGCTGTAATAGCTCATAACAGCCTTAGCCGCATGATAGTAGATAATGACAATTCCGTCAATATCTTGTTTGGAAGTGATTTTGACCAAATGCAGGTTGATCACCCTTGGATACCAATGGCTGAACTCATATAAGGTTTCACTGGGGATAGTTTGATCCCAATGGGACAAATTACACTAATAGTTGAGCTCGACAAAGGGGCCGACTAGTAGGTAAACTAGTCTACTTGTCACACACTAGATTGACATTTCATGTGCAGTTAGCCAAGTGAGCCAACATATGCACTCTCCAAAGGAAGTTCACCTAGATGTCATATATAAGATACTCATATATCTCAAGAATTCATCAAGAAAATGATTATTCTTCAAAAAGGATGAAAGGAAAGATGTAGAAGACTTCACAAATACAGATTGGGTAGGCTCCACGGAAGATAGAAGGTCGACTACTGGATATTGCACTTTTGTATGGGGAAATCTATTAACATAGAGAAGCAAGAAGCAAAACATAGTTGCTAGAAGTAGTGTTGAAGCAGAGTTCAGAGCAGTTGCACAAGGAATATGTGAAGGATTATAATTGAAGAAACCCCTAAAAGAGATACATGTTACAATAAAGTTTCCAATTAAACTATATTGCGATAATTTCATAAGTATTTATTTGTGTATAGGGTAATGCAGAAGCTTGGTAAAAGCATAGGTCTAGGACTAGGCGTGTGCCTTTGTCCTGTCACATACCATGTAAACTTTATATTCAGAATATGAATGAGTAAAACAGAGCTTGAGTTGTTTGGCTTGCTTACCAAATGTACAAATGGATGACAATTATATAATCATATATATAACAAAATTGAATAATAACATGAGAATATGAATCACGTAATTTACATCATTTACATCTATGTTTGAATTCAAAAAGAGGGTGAGATAATTCTTCAATAGGATCTAATCCACTATCTTCAGTTGGTGTAACCACTTGTGGAACACTAAAACAAGAGAGACTTGCCTACGGTAAAGAAGAGCTTCATTTGGAATAATGAAAGAGGATGAAAGGAAAATTCTGATTGATACAAGCGGAATGCTGAAAATACTTGCAATTTTCATATTCAACGTTTACAAAAAAAAATTGTTGCAAAAATATTTTAGAGGGACTAAAACATTTACGACTGCAAATGGTACTGTTCTTTTACCAGTTCTCACATATTCATCAACAAGAATCTGCAGAAACTCCATATGCAAGCATCATCCTTAAAGCAGTAGTGATCTTTTGAAGAAAAGATAAACCAATAAATCCAGTGGCGTTTCTCTTCTGGTTAAAGTTTGCATCATGTGTTTCTACAGCAGATTAAATGCGAAGAAAAAGAGATTGGTTAATTCGAAATAAATTTGTAGACATTCTTGACTTTCTCCAAATTGGCTACGAAAGCTCCCCGTAACCATGAACTCTATCATGCCATATATACACGGGCGGAGCCAGGAATGAAGGGTACGGGGGGCTAAAAATTTTTAAAATTGAATATACGAATAAAATTTATATATAACTAAAAAAATTGTAATATGACGTTACAAATTACAATTGTACCCGACGATAATTTATAGTATAAAATTCATCTATTATAGCATCTAGATCTAAATTAATACTAAATTCTTGTTCAATGTTTAGTGTTAAACCAGGAAATTTCAACATTGGTTCAAGAGCTTTGATGAAAATCTTGGAGCAAAAACTAGTTCTTTGTGTAACCCAACAAGCATACAATCCATTACCAATGGCGAATGCAATAAAAATAGCTCCAATGCCACTCATAGCAGGCCTTTGGAAGCAAGTTAAAAGGATGTCGGCTGATAAAGTTAGGACAAAAGAACTCCAGATTATGAAATGAACCATGAATTTAGGCCATAATCTCACTGCCTTTTGCCAAGAAATGCTAATGTAATGCTAAGAAAAGAGGCAGCCTCAACCTGTGGCAGAAAATACTTCAACTCTTTCTCTTCTCTTTGAGCCCTCCCTTCTTCTATCAGGCCTTGAACCCCTTTAAATAT
>CAIGRK010025780.1:0-11045 GCA_903798315.1 Fraxinus greggii | reverse complement strand
TTTTTTTTTTCAAATTGTTAAGAACTATTTATTCTCTTTAAAATGATGATACATATTCTATTTTTGGTTGATAAAATGTTTAAATTTAAAATTAAATTTAAACGAGTGGGTAGCGAAACAAGGACTATATTTCCCGTACTTACCTCGGGACAATGACCATCGTCCAGTCCCCAACCCGTTTATCTGGTTAGGCGGGTAATCCCCGCCCCATTTGGGGTGAGGCCTCGCTGGTATCGGGTTGAACGAATTTTTTTGACATGCCTATATATCAAGTTTGGTAGTTTGTCACATGACAAATTGTCATTCATCAATTTAAAAAAGAAAACAAATTTTCCGTCCACGATTTTCTGAAAACAAAGGCAACGATGTAAAGGGAAGAATGTACAAATGGCAAATTCCTTTTTAGAATAACAAATCTAACTTTATACTCCCTTCGTCTCATTTATATATGTCGACTTTCCTTTTTTTTTTTGTCTCATTTATATAGTCCTTTTTTTATTGAGAAATTATTTGTTTTGTTTATTTATTAATATACTCTTATTTAATTTGCCTAATTTTAACCAATTTTTTTCACTTAATCTTGAAATTGTACATATTTTAATTTACTAGGAATTATCCAGATATATACACACATTTCCCACCTATTCTTGAAAACATGGACAAAACGCATTTAATCATCATTATTTACTACTAGTTATTGATAATTAAATAAGGATAAATTAGGAAAAATCTTTGCAAAAATTACTTTTTGAATAATATTAAATAATTTTTTTAATCTATGTGAAAAACAAAATCATAGTATTTGATATTTTCTAACTTTAAATTTTAGATTGCAAGAGACAAGTGACACATTAAAGTAATTATTAATTACAATCACTCAGCTATGAATTTGTGGAAAAGTTGCGAAAAATAAAGAGAAACTTATCCCATGTAAAAAACAATGTTTCAAATAGTGATTTTTAGAAGAATGTATGGTTAAAAGATAGAAAAATATTTTGATTTTACATATAGAATATTTTATTTTGTGAATGTGTTATTGAAAATAAGTATGTAAAAAGAAGAGTTTAAAAAAATGATTGTCAAACAGGGACTTAATCGAACATGCCTTTCTATTATGTCAACACGACCCTAGTCGAGTTAAACAATAAGGTCTTATTAACTAACGTTAATTGAAAAAGATATTTGACCAGGTTTAAAAGCAACATTATAATTGTTTTTCTCAGCAGCATATAGAGTTATCGAAAATTTAGGGGTACTTGTTTTTTGTTTTCAAGCTGTTTATTAGTCTTGTAAAATACTTAAAACTTGTTTGATTTGAAATTGTTGAATACAAGATTAAATTTATAACATAAAACTTAACACATATTTTTGACGTTTTAAGTGTTTTCTATTAAAACACGAACAAACTCAAAACACAGGAAATAAAATCCAATTCCTACTTCAATAACAAATCAAATCCACCCAAATAATCCAAAAATTGGTCCTCCCTTCGATTTTCCCTTGTGTTGTATACTAGTAAGATTTGATTTCTCGTCCTTGATGTGATATATTGCTTCTTGGCCAAATTATTTTTGTTAATGACCCTCGACAATAATCAACTAATGGCAAGTCGTTTACGTGTGTTGGTATGGTATTTCAAGATGTGCTGAAGTCAATTGAATTTGAAGAAGTCGTACGGGCGTGTTCAGTAGAGATTAAAAGCCGATTAAAATTGAAAATATAGCCGTTATTGGATCTCACTCGTCTAATAAAAGTCAACAATAACGGCCAATTTTTCAATTTTAATCCGATTTTAATCTCTACCGAATACTCCCTATATTGATAATCCTTCAAGCAACCATGCACCCCTTCTCTCTCACAAACAATCCACTGCAGTGTGAATTGTATTTACTAGTTACGAATATGTGCCAAGGGAATTCTTCCAATAGTCAAACCAGGGCTCCATCTAAGTGCTAACAATAAANATTTTTCTTTTCATCTAATAAAAAGCTCAAATAGGATAAGAAATTGCTACACAAATGAGGAACGAATCAAATGGCTACTCAGCGTCTCGAACGCGATTTAGTAGATTTATTTTATTGTTTTAATGTTCAGCTTAATCCTGTAAACTTAGTCCACTTGCTTCTGAACACTGCTGCAATTTTATGAATCAAAAAACATTTTATAATTCTCGGTTCACATTGTTAATTTTTATTTTTTGCCCAATCAATTTTTTTTTTTTTTTTTGCATTATATTTTGTAGCGGAATAAAGATATTATAAGATTCACCAACTTTAAAATATATATATTAATCGATATTATACTTAGATAAAATGTTATCAAATAAATTCTAAAAATGTTAATGTGTTTTCTGATTTTTCAAAATGATAAATTAAGCGTGTTTTCTCCAATTTGAAAACGAAAAGAAATTAATATCCAAAACTGAAACTCATAGCAAACATGAACTTAGCTTTTAAAGCCAAACCTGTCAACTCAACTTGGTGAAGTTGAAAGAATCACAATTGAGTTGATCAACAACGATTCAAGTAATGTCAATTCAACCCTTACCAACTAGAGAATGGAGATCAAGTTGAACCTCTTGAATTTGATCAAGTCGAGCTTAGGTTGTTGTCATCTCTATCAACAACGAAAGAAAAAAAAATCGAATTTCAATAACCTCCCGATATATGAAAGACCTTTTTTAAGAAAATTCGAGAATAATAAAAGAGATGCTTTAGAAGAATATAATTATTGGGAGTGGAATCCATTGAGCAGAAGAATAGTATTGCTTTAAGGTATAAAGTGACCATTCTACTGTATAAAGATTTAAAAGGAATAATAATAATGAAATAAAAGTACAGAATATCCCATTTTCTTTTATCAGGATGCTTTATTTTTAGATTTTTTTTTTTGCCTAATATCTTCAAGAAAATATGCTCTATCGATGATGACGTAATTAATCTTATTCTCTCTGTGTATACCATTGAGTATATTCATTTTTCTTTGTTTTTTTTTGGCTGTATATTCATTATATTCCTTTTGCTTGATTTTTTTTTTTTTTAAATATATATAGAATTTTGAATGTTTCTTGATTACTCACCAACAAGAAACATTTATCAAAGTATTGGAACTCAAGTATGACTGCCACTATTTAATCACTCTATCTAAACCCAACTTTAAATTTAGCAAGATCAATGAAAGATTCTCGATTTTATAACTCAAACTTTTAGACAACGATTTAACGCAATCCACTCAAGTTCGAGTTAGAATTAAATTCCTATGGTTTGCAAAATATTCTTATCTTTGTCGAGTAGTCGAATAGACATCTTATTTATCCCATTATAATGAATACCACATAAAACTAGCTGATAAAAAATGTACATCTAACAGTTGATAGAACCTGATACCACTGATATATATATATGTTTCAGATTGAATCGATCAAAAAATGATCACAACTTTTTTCAGGGATGGAATCTGATCAGATATATGCCCCTTTTGTTAAAAGAAACTTTTTGATGCATGCAAAAACATTACAGAAGATGAACCCTAAAAAGAAGTTGCATGGAATCTGTAATTTAGTTGCTAAATATTCATTCCCAAGAAAGTGATTTTCAAATAAACTCAGAAGATGCAATTGCATAGGTATAAGATGTTATTACACTAGTGATGTTTCATGTTTAGTGGCTAAATATTCATTCTCCAGATGAACCCTAAAAGAGTTGCATAAAGATGTTATTAAATGCACAATGGATGGCAAGTTAGTAAGCCGTCGTTTGACATGACTTTCGCTTTTGCTTCCGACAAAAAAACTTTTGAAGAAATTTTCTTTAATTTTTGAAAATTAATTTTTAAAAGCAGCTCCTATTCCAGAAGTGTTTTTAAAGGAAGTCACGTTGGACTAACTTTCTCTAAAAACCCTTCTAACTTAAAGAAGGACTTTCATAAAATTAGTCAAACCCTAAATTTATCATGACAATACTTTTATTTCAGGTTGGGTGATAGTTAAATTTCCATAACGATTTGTTAATTTTCAACGATGATTTTAGCCATATTCTGTTTTCTAAGTTCGATTTATTTTACATGGAAAGTATTTAATATCTAAACAAGAAAAAAAAGAGACTATTTCATCTAGATACTATTCAAAATTCTAACCTATTAATTTTGTGTCTCATATTACAAATTTAACTGACAAAAAGCATGTTTTATTTTTATTATCTAAATAATAGATTTTTAAATTATTTTCATAATTCTATAATTTGATTATACACAAGTTAAATATTGGGAAAAAAAATTAGAACTTTTCAATATATAACATTCTACAATATATTAATTGAAATATTACTAACGTGAATACAAGCAATTCCAGTACAGAAAAACCAAAACAAGCAAGTTATTTACTGTCAAATAAATAATTTATTTACTCAGTTCAAAGCAGGGAAAGGAAGTAAGAAATTTATTTGTTTTAAATGTCTAGTCTATTCAATCCTGTGTATCAATAGGCATTAAACAAGAGTAACATTGTCCTCAAAAAACATGTCTATTATTACAATCATCAAGATCCGGCTCCAAAAACTACCATATAATTCAATGTTACAAACGATTTGTCCTATCGAAAAAAAGTCTTCAATTTGCAAAGAGAAATAGGTAGGCTAAACAGAAGTGTTAAAAATCATCCAGCTGAAGCTTGTGATTTTTCACAGACGTGAGGGATGTCGAATGATAATTTAGTTACCGTTAACTAACCTCTATTCTACTAGAAAACACGAAAAACAAGTCTTCAGTACGTCTTTTTCCTCACAACCAACTTTCTAACGTCTTTCTTTGCAGTCGAGGATGACCCTGAAATGGACCCCATCGCAGCTTGGTATAAATCCTTCAATCTACAAATGTGAAGTTCATTTGAATTTAGTCAGTGTTAAAAATGTAAAAAGAAATAACTACATTCGTGATTAAAAAGCAGACGGAGACCATCCCAGCTACCTTGGCATACAAATAAAGAGGGTGATTACTGAAACTCCAACAACCAGAGGATACACAGGAGCCGGTGTCAATTCCTGAAGGCCACAAAAGAGTGTAAACATATTATTGCTGTTATAAATATATCAAATTGGATGTTCCTCCACGGAAACTACCGGAGTTAAATGTTGCCAAATAAACGACCAAAAAATTTCTGTGATGAAGGTGTAAAGAAATTCTTGGAAAAATCAAGTGTATAAACCAAAAATATAGACTTCTGCTGGTAAAGAGATAATAAGTAACTTGCATCAAGGTTGCAAGTGCTTCTTTGAAAGAAACTATCATTGCTGAACAGCTAAAGATTACCTGTTTGCGGATATCCTCTTCAATTCTATAGCTTAAGGGACCAACATGAACTTGAGGGTGCCTCTCTAAGTCGATCTCAATAACTTCAGATTCAAATTTATGAGCACTGGACGGCATAGCAGATTTGAGCTGCAGAAGGTGCTTACTCTTCGACAAGCCCTTCACCTGAAAGAAATTTGACAATGGCAAGGGAAAGATGGACTCGATCTTTGACGGATCACTAGTCGACCTGATTTCCACCCGGATATGCGAATTCAGCTCCTTGATCTTTTTTCCCTCAACATGGCCGCTTAAAATAGTGGTTTCTGGCTGTTCAAAGACTACAAAATCTAGTCCTTTTATGTCCTCGTGATCAACCTGCAAAATAGAGATCCAACAAATATGGTCGGACAAATGCATAGTTTCAAAACATGAAGAAAAGGTCAGATTAAGAACAACAAACACAAACTTAAAAAGAGCAGTCTGGAAAACACATCGCATGGACATCGCAACTTGATAATAACCTATTGCTTTATATCTACCTGTAGATCTAGTCATGAACTAGGGATGAAAATGATTGATGTAGCTGAATCCGAATTTAAAGAGAACAAGGCTTAGTTTCCTCTTCATGTGGTTATGCACATGTTTAATGCTCTCGGTTGATTATTGCTTATCCAGACCCATGCTTGTACCAGATATGACAATCTATTTTGATTTTCTTTACCTTTCCTATTCTAACTTGTTACACTGAAATCGCGTCAACAGGAGCCTTTTGAGGTCTCTGCCAAAACATGTCCTAATCACCTAGCTGTGACTGTGATTCAGTGGGGGTGTGTAACAATACCATAACACTGTTTTAGATTATTACACAAATTTGATAAACGTTTTTAGACCTAATAATTCTTTGAAGGAGACTAATTTAACACACCCATGACCAACCTACCTCAAAGAAAGCAAAAAGAAAAAGAAAACCATATCCACTTTCACAAAATCATAAAGAAATATATGATCAAAGGAACTACCATACATTGGTCCCTTCAAACCAAAATTTTGTTTCTTACAACTAAACTAAGCAATATGAAATGTTCTAAAGCAGACAATCAACATTGTTATTATCCTTTAATCTCCATTACTAAATTCCATGGTGGTTTCAATTTGTAGAATGAGCACCATATTCATTAAAATCATGTAGAAGTCAAATGGGCCGTGGATTATCAAGAAATAATCAGAGACTTGGGTATGAAAAAAATAAAAGAAATGAAATGAATTTACATTTATTGGTCCAGACATCGTAGTATTATTCAAAAAAAATTGTTTAAAATCAACATTCATACGAAATACTACATAAGTAATTGAGTAAACATTTGGAAATTGTAGTGTGAGCTGAAAGATCATTGATATATGGACAAAAAAACATTGATACTGCTGTTTTTTACATCTTGGAAACATCAAAAAATGAACTGACCTTAACCGTAACAGATTCCGGAGATGCACGTTCAATGTGCGTTCTATCAAGTTCACCCTTCCTTGCTACTTTTATTACGTAGGTAGTATCAGGTTGGAGTCCCCTTAGGCGATAACTACCTGATGAATCTGTTACAGACTCCTCATAAAATCCTTTTGAGTTCGCCCTAGCTTCCACTGAGATACCTTCTACAGACTGACCAGACAAGAGAGTTACTCTGCCAATGGCACTGCGGAGAGAGTGAAGCAATTCGTGGTCAGGTCAATATATACTAGGTATAAAAGGACGCTGCAAATGAATTATGTCAAGAAAGGGCTTATCCACCCAAAACAGCAAAGTTCTCTGTGTATATGACAGCGAGAGCGAGAGAGAGAGAGAGAGTTTAATCATATAAGGTGGAAGAAAGTTGGTTTTAGATGAAGCAGAACATACATATTATAACAATTTATGCCAAGATGCCGCACTACTAAAAAGACAGTGACTCGCGCATGAAAAGAGTTTGGGTATGAAGAAAACATATCTTAGAACAATTAACCATCACATTTTCAGTAAGTAAATCTGAAGAATCCACATAACTAGTCACAGAGAGAGTAGGAATAATAACTAGAAAACTTGAAGCATCTGTTCTCATATAAAATGACGTGACATTTGCGTAAATTTCAAAGTTGTAAGAGCTGAACACAAAACATGAGGGGAATAAATGATGACTTCTTGATAAGAAAAGGATATCATCTACAGTTCACAAAGAGAAGCAGAGTATGAATAAGAACGAACTTAAATCGAAATAAAGAAACTCGACACATTGACAACCAACCCATAACCTTCATCACAGCTATTGTAACAGATCACTAAAGACCCAACACACAGTTACCTATAAGCAACACGAGAAGCATTAAAGACGATTGCCCTGGATTCTCCAGAGCCAAGTTCAATTGCCTGAGTGGGAGGAGAGAAAGCATATTCCTGGAAGCAAGAAAAGAGTAACATTCATTTATTATAATAACATCTACTGCAATGCGATATCACATGTACACTCAATACTATCTCAATAAACTTGAAACCTTAAAACACCGATGCATGAAATAAATAACTCAAAGGCTCCCACTCCATCAGATGATTTCAATAACGAATGAGTGAAGCATGTCAATGAGGGAAAACATAAGAAATCAGGTTTTATTAAACGGAAGACAAAGTTAAGTAATAATGATTGGTTTGAGACTCTTTCCTTTTGACCTTCCAGAGGACAACTTTGTCCAGGACGGTGCATCCTAAATGCAGCATTGTCACAGATCAAGATAAAATATGTGGTGCGAAGTACCAATAAGGGTGAGAGAGAAAAAGGTAACAGTGATGCAAGCATGGCATTAATAGCATTTGGGACGAAGTACCTTCAATAAAGGTCGAAGATAGAAACTCCCGGGAAACAAGCTATCAAACGTAAACATTCCACCAACACCAGTTACTGAATTGTTCCTATATCCATCTTCGCCACTCAATGATAAAAGAACAGAGGGGAAAGGCTCGTCCATGTCTTCTCTAGAATATATCTGTACAGAAATTTGACTGAACTTCTGACAAGAAAAGGAATGTGGTCCAACTGGCTTTACGTGATAACCAGGCTGCAAGAAAGAAGAAAAGTCAGGACAGTTTATATGTTGACGGCAGTGAACTTTATATGAACTTCTGTAAGTTTCCCCTAGCATGGTGAACTCACAGGCTTTCAAGAGGTTTCTAATAATGAGTATCCTATGCATTGCTTCCGATGGTGAAAAAATTGACATATTGACCAGATTTATTTTGAATTAAGTCATTCATTGAATATAAATTCTATGGGAAAAAAGGTTGTGAACTAAATGGAGTTCATTAGGTTGGTCATATGTTCATAAAATTAGGCAAGGCTGGCAACACCTGACCATAATAATGAGGGGAAATTGAAAATAAAATTCATTTATCAGATAATTAGTACCAAAATAATAGTGAATTTTCATCTATTTCAAGAGTAAGGGAAGGGAGAAAGGAGCGACCAATTAGGACCCTAAGAATCCAATGCGGACAAAAATTAGCATGAGCAAGAAGTAGGCTTCAGCCATGAGTTTTCGCTTTAAACGTCAAGGAACCTGCTCCAAAGTCCACGTGTCTGCAAGGCCACCTCTCTTAATAAAGGATTATATGGTTTTCACTATAGGTTGAAACGTAAATGTACAATTCAAGGTAACCCTTGGCGAAGAAGCAGCATTTTATCCAAATAAAAAGAAAGAAAATGCCAGGAGGGTTGTTACAATTACACCAGAGATAAGACCAGAGCAAAAATATCATTGTAAATTGAAAAATGAAAGACCTGATTGGGAAAAGGTAAAGTCAAACGTTATACTATAAAGTTTCAAAGATTAGCCAGACACAAGTACAGACTAAATATACAGTCTATTCCACCAATACCAACTTCTCATGCGGCAGCTTCAAATATTAAATTCTAATTCATTTGCATGGGCCAACATAGCAAAGTACACCCCGGAAAAGTACAAATTAAACACAGCTCAAATGTCAGCAATGCAGTGTGGCTTGGGAAAATCAACAAGACCCTTTTTTCAAAAGATTGTTGAAAAACTAGCAGCAGCAGCATCCTAATGGGTATTACTGAAAGCTATTATATAGACTGACATCTTGTGAAAGATAAATGTAAACATAATTATTTCTATCTAGCTTTCAAACCTTTGATGCCTCAACGGTGTAAGTTATATCGTCATATAGAGGTCCTGCAACAAATAAACCATCCGTCCCCGTACTGGTTTCAAGAGCTAAATCTCCTTGCTTAAGTGAAGCACTATGGCTTTCTCTCTCAGCAGTAACTCTTATATGAACATCAGAGAGTGGAGGAGAAACTGATCCTTCAATATATAACCCCAGCCGACCCGAAAATGGAGAAATCGGAGCCTGGCAACCATCTTGTGTCACTGAAACCTAATAAATAAAAAAAGGTGAAAAATCCTGAAAAAAGTGGCATTTGAAAGACAGACTATATAAGTTGAAACAATAGTCTCAAGACTTCTTACATATTGTTGTCTTGGGTAAAACAAAATTTTCTTTCCTCCATTCCTGTAGCACATGAAAAATGGAATAAGGGCATACAATTTATCATGGCAATGCTGTAAGTAATTATTCAGGATATAGCTGCAATATGTAACTCGAGCGACGATAGAGACGGAAACCTATGTTGCATGAACAAGATATGCCGAAGTGTGATTTTCCAAAAACACGGGACATGGACACGTTAATTTTAATTCTCTATAAGTAGATTTATGTATTCTATCTTTATGTTAATACTTCTTATTTTTTAATAAAATCAATTTTTTACTTGGTTTTAATTTTTTGTGGCTCTTCATTGCATTACTAGAGGTGGGGGAACCATGGATGATTCACATCATTTTTAGACAGATCAGACATCGTCTCTCTATTGATCATGATATTGTTTCCTCCACTTATCGAGAGGGGAACCAAATAGCTGATTCGCTTATATCTGAGGGGTGGGATCAAGCCATTATCAGAAGTATGATCTCCTTGACCTATCACGACGTCTTCGAGAGATAGATATTGACTTCCTAGTATTAGAATTAGTTTGATTTCCATTTGATCGTTTTGTATTGGAAGTAGTACATACCTCTTCATATGTCGCATTTTTTTTTGCTTTTGGGACGTCAAGTTTATGCCCCCTTTCCTCTTATTCTCATGGTTTGTGTTTTTATATATACGGTTGGGGAATTCAAACCCCCACCAGCGCCTGAAAGCCCACTAAGGTTGTAACGGTGTTTTGCTCCTGTTTTTTTTTTTTTTTCCAAAAAAAAGGGTAACCCTAAAGTTCAATATCCTAAAGACTAAGATTACTAATAACTTGCTGACAGTCTTGCCAATAAAGTCAATCCAAAAAGAAGAAACAAGTTGTTATAGTGACCATGAACTAAGAGGATAACTTGGCACCATTTTACTCGCAGCACAATACAAGTAGACCGTACAGTAGAGACACATGCTATGACGTCCTTAAGCCACCATTACCAACATTATCTTATTAACTGAAAGATGACTTTTATCTACTTTTTTTATGTGAAATACAAGCTATTTAAAAACTTGTCCTACAAAAATTTAATAGATAATTATTTAAACATTAAACAGGCCATCTCATGAAAATGCATAGCCCAAAGTCAAGCATGATCAACTTTCCTCGGGGAGCTTACCTCTTAATTATCTCTACTATATTAAAAGAGAGGATGTCCAATTCACAATTCATTTTTGCACACGAGATTTC
>CAIGRK010025699.1:0-12517 GCA_903798315.1 Fraxinus greggii | reverse complement strand
ATTGTCAAAAAAAAAAAAAAGTTGCCTAAAAAAGATTTTCCTACCAAACCCATGGGAAAAGTTTTTCCTCAAAAACAAAGAAAATGTAGAAAACCAAGACAATGTGGAAAACAAATTCCATGAAAAATTTAGTCAATCAAACATGCAAAAATGTGGAAATACATTTCAATTTCCATTTTTCATGGAAAATAAAGAGCTATCAAACAGGCCCTTAGTTCAAATTATGTCTTCTAATTTTTCTTTTGTGCCAAAAGAAATAGTTTTGTTTGTATTATTATGTTGTTATCTAACTCATATGTTGATTTTCGATCGCCTAATCGTTATTTATCTTTTGTCTTTGGTGTTGTTTCTACTAAGGCAATGATTAGTGGTCTCTTTAGCTTTATGCCCATATATCATATTTCCTCCTACACTTGGTATAATGTATTTACATTTCTATCATTTATTTTTTAGTGACAAATATCACTTTTTCAATCACTTTTTTAAAAAGAAAGTCGCACTCAATTTTAAAAAATGACACTGTGTCACTTTTTTTTATTAAAAAAATGTCTCTTAATTTTACACAGTATTTTTTTACTTTCAAAATATTTTTCATATGGTTTTTCAAGGAATCCCTAATTTTAGGGGTATTTTGTAAGTTGTCCAATTAGAACTATATGAAGGTTGCGCTGCTTTTTGGCCCATCAAGAGAAGGTGGCATTCCTCCTATCTAACCCTAGACTTAAGGCCCAATAAAAAGATGAAGTCTGGGCCCAATTTTATTTGGCATTTGATCCAACATGACTCTTACCAATTTCACCACTTTTCAATATTGGCAATTATTTTAAATAATTCTACCTCCGAATGCAAATTAATTTTCAGAACAACCAAACAAACTCAGACAAACATTGCCCTTTTTCCTATTTAACTTACAATATGGAAAAACGTAACCCTAAATTTCTTGATCTTCTTTCTTCATAAACTTAACAATGTTATAATTTGATACATATTTGTTACGAGTCGAAACATGAGAAAAAGTATATACATACCCACCTTTTACCACACCCAAGCAAGAATGTGATCCCTTCATTTCATTCCTCTCTTAATTGTGCATTTTTTGGTTCTTTTTGCTCCTTGAACCTCATCAATACTCCATCAACAGCAAGATCAAAAGCATCTTGTGTATCATCACTGCCTATATAATTATACACAAATCTTGGTATAAATTCAATCACCTTCTCTCTCATTCTTCTTATTTGTTCCCTACTATACCCTTCTAACACTTTCTTTATAGACGCTCCATTTCTCACATCTTTTTGATCTATAAACACCGAGAAGTTTTCCGGTTGTCCCATCAAGAACCACTCATATTGATCGTATATGCTTCTTTTCCAGAAAAATACCGGGATCGAACCAGTCAGCATGCAATCAAAGGTTGATTTTCTTGTATGTGCGTCACCCCTAGGCTGCAAACAGAAATCCGAGTCCAAAAATGCTTCAAGAACCTCCCATGTCCCGTCATAGCACGTAGTTCCCGAACAATCCACGACCCGACACGAGTCGGACTCATTGTAACAGTGACTAGATAACAGACTTCTGAAATCACTCTTCACTTTGCGTTTCCCACCAACAAATGTGAATAAATTCGTCCTATTTCGAGTTTGTACAAAATTCAGCCATAGATCGAGGTCTGATTTTGACTTTGGGTGGAATCCAGTGGGGTAAGGAACACTGATCTCAAGATGATCCCACGGATTTCTTTCAACGCAGAGCCGTAAAATTTGTTTCATCCCAGGCATGTTAATGAAACTGGACCCCCAATCTTCATTCTTTGACCGTCGAAAATCCCATGTCATCCTACCAAGCATGATGAAGTGATCTGAGCCGTTGGATCTTTTCCAATAGGGTTGTTCCTGGAGCCACTGGAGTAACATCTCACTGTGCCAATCCCGTTCTTTTGCAGTGTAATTTGTGAACAAATATTTTGCAACTGCAAGTCCAGCATAAAATGGTATATAGAAGGCCGTAGCCAAGTTGGGCTCTGTAGTTCTACACTTGTGCTTCAACATTCTTGCATGATAAATGATCTCGCCAGCAAACATGTCGGTCCAGTACCATGCCGGAGCTAGATTCTCGGGCATGCCGGTAGAGAGCCCGGCTGTAGTCGGGCCAAGTCCATCATTGGAAACTGCATTGCAACGCGAATGCCACGGGTCTAAATCCTGGCAATTGTCTATTAGTTCTTTGTTAAACATAACTGGAAGATCATATACAAATACCATTCCTGACTGGCATTCTTTGTTTTGAAGAGATGGCGAAGTCAAAGATAATGGCTTGGGTTTTTGCTGTAGAGTCTGATTATGAATGGATATAGATTTTGATGGAGTACCAAGAACAAAGTTTAGGATGAGAATCTGGAATAGAAGAATAATTGAGAGACAGAGACAGCGGTACAAGGAAACCTTAACTGAATTTAATGTGTTTTTTGGCAAAATATTTTTAGATTTTTTGGGGGATTGAGATTCAAATAATGAGTGTTCCACCATTTGAACTTGAAAGGATCAAATTTAATGTCTGTTTATGTGTGTGAAAATATGAGAGAGAGTTTAAGAGAGGGAGAGAAATAGGTTTTTTAGCCGCCCGGAGCAATCAGCTATATATAGTGGGAAAGGCATACGCAGCCATCACATACAGGTTTACTGGTCGGCGGTGCCAAAAATAATTAAACAGAATTTTGGAGTTTCTAAATTTTTTAATCCAAAATTTATCAGAATAAACAGATCTTGACGATGACCTTCGATCACCCAGTTTTACAAATTGACCAAGGATTTAGTTCAATTGATATGGTTGACTTTAGGACAATTTCTAAATCATTTCCGCAGTGAGCGGATACGGCACATAGAGCCAGCCAGCATATTGAGATTTATAAGCCTCCAATTCGTAATTAACGCCTAAAAGATGCTTAGAAAGGAGAGTAAAGTCCATGTGCTAGAGGGAGATAACACGTTGCATTATTTCGCCAATTTTACAGTGAAATAATGCTATTTAGTATAATTGGTACTGCAACATCAGCCCATGTGACACTAAGTAATAGTTTCAATGAAATATAAATTTAAATAACTCATTTAATAATATATTAGTGTTATCGATATTGGTGTGCTGGAGTTAGTGTTACTCTAATTGGCTAGATTCTCATTTGGCACTCGTACAAGTTGTAGAGACCAAATTGCGGTCCAACTTTAATGAAATTAATGAGTAACTTTGCTAAATTTTGAATGGGTATTATTCACAAAATATTATCAAGGTCACCATCTTACACAATGTTGATATACCACCTCCGTTCCATAAAGATGAGTTTGTATCTATTTTCACACAGATTAAGAAAATATAATTAATGGTAACAAGCAACCATTTAAACTATTAAGGTGATTAAAAACATTTTTCATCGATTAATTTTTGCAAGTACCATGTTAATTATATTTCCTTCCTAATTTCCTTAACTAAACACGTGTGTCCTACAAATTTCGATCTAAAGTGTACTGAATCACATTGCTCGTGCAAGTTATAAAGGGAGACTTAGACGCGTCAATGCATGATAAAAGGGAATTTGGAATCTCAAGGAGGGAATCAAACAACGGGTGGCGACGGCAACTTCAACCAATTGACCTTTGATGGCATCGATATCACAAATTTATAAATCAACGTCTTTCGTTGAACTTACCAACTTGTTAAACGATAAAAACATTGTTTTACAACAATTTGATTTGTAAGTAGATAAAAAAAATGAAAATTGTATATTTCAAATGAAAAGTAGGGAGTAAAAAATTTAGCAAGTTTCTAAACACATGTTGTCAAATATAAAAGTCGATAATGAGCGATTTTAAAAATATGCATCTAATTCTATAGCCGGCGAGAGAGAAGGATAGAAATGAGAAAATTGCAACTATACCTAAAAAATTAGGACAAAAGTCATAGCATGGGTTTTTCAAGAAGGGTTTAGAAAGCAAAATCGCACCTCGTTGAGAATTTTAAAATATAGAGTTGAGTCATCTTACTTAAGAATTTAAATTATTAAAGAAAATAAAAGTCTGAAGTATTATGTTTGGATTTTATAGAATTTGTCCATATATAAGGAATAGAACAAAGCATGGAGACATAGCGAAAGCAAGCATGGTCTAGGTTGATTCTCACTTCAACTTCATTACGGGGGACCATCTCTAGATTAAAATGACGTTCAACTACCATTGCTACAAGAATACAATAGTTAGAATAAAACATGGAGACGTAAAGCACGGTGTAGGTTAATTTTCACTTCAACTTCATTAAAAGGGACCATCTTTAAATTACGACGTTCAAACACAAGAATACAATATTTAGAGCAAAACTTGGAGGTATAGTGGAAGCAAGCATGATGAAGGTTAATTTTCACTTCAACTTCGTTACATGGGATTCTATTTAAACTACAACGATATTCAAACTATCGCCACAAGAATACAACAAATGGGAACGAAAATCTCAATTAAATTAATTTCATAAATATTGATTCCAAATTAATTTATGATTGATCCCTAACTTTGTTGTATACGAGCAGTTGATTTTTTTTTTTTAATGCAGAAGGTAAAGTACATTTTTATGGAGGATAGCGAGAAAAAGCACAATATGAAGGGCATTGAGGCTAGTGATGTCAACGAGTCGAACTGGCTCACTATTAGAAACTTGAAGCTTGGGCTCGACTCGAGTAAAAATAGTTTAAGCTTTTTTTACCTGAGTTGAGCAGAGCTTTTACTCGACCAAAAAATCGAGACTCTACCCAAATTGTCAACTCGGGCCTTATCGAGTCGAGTCAAGCTTGCTCGCTATTTTTTTATTTAATTCGTGACAAATTTAAATTTTTCTAATGAATTTAAAATTTATGCAATTTATATGAATTATAAATTAAATATTAGAGAAAATAAATTGGAGATTGAAATTGAAACTAGAATATTGTAAGTTAAATTGATTGAAATAAATTGATATGAAACTCAAAAATTTACCTCATATTTATAACAAAAATATATATATCTGATTTAACCAAATTTGACTCCCCAATGGGGCTCGGCCCAAGCCTTGACTCGATTCTACCGAATCACGAGCTAATCGGCTAGAGTTTTTTCCCCCTGAACCTGCGAGCCAAATTGCCATATCTAATTGAGGCATGTCCAAGAGCTGAGGAAAACTAGACAAGGCCTAAACGCCCAAGAAACCTAGGGGCAGAGAACCAACAAAGGCCCAAGTTTTAGCAAAAGACCAAACGTGGCCCTGTTTGCCCCCATCTCTCAAGAAAAAAATATATAACTACAAATATCTCAAAATATATTCTTGAAAAAACAAATTTGTGATTTTTTCAAAAAATTCAGGTTATTATATTTTGTGACATTTGATGAAGTATTGAAACTTATAATTTAATTAAACATGTTACGATCACAATAACACAATTTATAACACAGTCACACACTAGTCACAAATTATAATATGTCACATTTGCGAAGAAATAATTTGTGGTTCACAATCACAAATTTTAATTACAAATCACTCATTTATGTCACAAATGATTTATAATCACAAATTGTCATATTAACTGATCACAATAACTTATTTAGTATGCATTTAATATGTCACAAACTATCCAATTAACTTTTTTATATGACACTATTCACCACACTGTATCTCACCCACCCCACCATCACCAGCAGTCCAGCACCACCAAAATCGACAACCACCACCTCCACATCCACCTTATCTCACTCCACTCCACTCCACTCGACTCCACCTTCACCTCAAATCCAAGATGGTTGAAGCTTGGAAAGGAGACTAATTGTCTTTTCTGTTAATCATTTTCATTTTTCATTCAAGATTTGATCATCACATGTTGATCAAAGGTACAGACTTTATTATCGATATATGCAAGAAATAGTGATTTCATCCTTTGATGTAACCTGGTGCAGCCAAACCATACACGGCACTCGCCCACTTTCGTTATGATGCAATAAATGGCCAAATTCATGTGGAATAATATTTTTTTGGAGAATGTATAGTTAAAAGATAAGGAAAAAATTTCGATTTATGAGTAAAATTGTTTTATTGGAGAATGAATAGTTAAAAATAAGTTTTGAAAAAAACAATTTTTTTGATAAAATGTGGCTCAAATAAGGGGTTTAGGATAATTTTCCTTTTTCTTAGAACTCATTTTTAAAAAAACAAATATTTTCAACTATAAATTTCATAAGTTCCACAACTTTTATAAATTTGCCACACACACACATTTAATTGATTTTTATCAAAATTTACTAAAAATCAATTTATTTTTTTTTATCAAAATCAATTGAGGCATATCTTAGCCTCTATTAGACTCTCTTTAAATTAACTCTTTATTTCTCATATTCATTTACTGCCACACATTCACATAATAAAATATTTTACACGTACTTAATCCAAAATTTTCCTTACTTTTTAATGACATATTTTCAAAAAAAAAAAAAAATCTTCGAAACATTACTCCCTAATTATTCTTTATAATGACCATCAAACAGGTATTTAATAAGAGGGTTTTGCTGAGTGTACATTCAGGGACAGTGAGGGGGCCGACAATTTATTTCACCCGACCCCCCTTGTGAGGGGATTGTGATCCAAAGTGTAAGCCTCAAATGTATAATCAACCAAACCCTTAATATGAAAATTGTGAGGGGCCCACAAATTTTTATTTCATTCGACCCCCTTGTGAGGGAACTATCATTCGAAGTGTAAACCTTGAATGTATAACCAGCAAAACCTTTAATAAGATAATCATTCTTGGCGGGCAAAAGGCGCCTTAATCATTGAATGATGAGTCTCTGTTTGAAATGAAAAGAAGGTACTCTTTCCCTCGATTACAAATTGCACAGCCGTCTTATAAATACAAGGAAATAAAAGTGAAAATTATGCCCAAAGTAACTTTTTGCATCAAAAGCAAGGTTTTACATTCCGTTTAAAATTTGAAAAAAATAATAATAATAAAAATTCGATTGTCATCATTCATTTGATGGAAACGAACATGCATGGACTTGTTTCATTTCTTTTACGTGTTTTAGATTATTCTATAATTTTATTGTACACGGTCGAGTTGCAAGTTTCCATTCTATTTTAATCAGTTTTATTCATTTTATATGCGTCATAAATATAATTGCTTATTATCAGAAATTTAGAAGATCAATCAGCTTTATATTGCTTATTTCCATGGTTTTGGTTTGAATGAATTCTGAACACAAATCAAACCAGTGAAACCATTAAGTTCTGTAAGAACTAATTAGCTACGCGTGGGTGGGGGAAGCTGGTCTTAAGAAATTGATTTCGTGAATGTTTGCGAGATTTGTTAACGGCTAAACTTGTCTAGTGGAATTATAGGTGTAACAAATTACGTAGAATGTTGGAGACTAAACTGATCCAAATTAAAAGTTATGGACCAACTTTTACATAAATCATAAATGAAAACGTCCTAGGTACACGATTAGCCAAAATGCAATTAGGTGAAAAAGACCATCATACATGAAGGAACGTGTCTAATAGTTGGTCGAGATTTTTTACTCGATAAAGATTAGAAGCAAAGAAAAACATAATAATTAATATGGATTTTATGCTTTTAAAATGACGTATATATAATTATACTTTCTGTTTGATAT
Source organism: Fraxinus greggii (assembly GCA_903798315.1). Classification (NCBI taxonomy): domain Eukaryota; kingdom Viridiplantae; phylum Streptophyta; class Magnoliopsida; order Lamiales; family Oleaceae; genus Fraxinus; species Fraxinus greggii. The sequence continues at coordinate 4,844 of CAIGRK010025699.1, read as the reverse complement.
TGATTTTTTGAGAATAGAACGTGTGGAAAAGTAACTTTTGGAGAATATATGATTAAAAATAAGAAAAAATTATAGGCATTTATGGAAAGAATGTATGGTTAAAAATAAATTTATGAAAAAAAAATGAATTTTAAGACCAATCATGACTCGTGATTACAAAGAAGAAACTAATATATGTTCCTGTTTGGTTTATTTAAAAGTTTGATAAAAATTTATATCGAAGTTAATAATTAATTTAAGTCATTGTGTGACAATCATTATTTAGGAAAAACAAGGTTTTGGATTGTGATTTTTAGGAAAATGTGTGGTTAAAAAGTAGAAAAAAAAACTTTAAATTTACGTGCAAAATATTTTATTCTCTGAATGAGATTGAAAATTAGTATTTAGGGGGAAAAAGGTTTCCAAATAATGATTGTCAAACATTGGCTAATTATACATTTTATGGTATATATCATTTATCAACTTTTAAATCATATATTTCATTAATTTTTATCAAAATTTAAAAATATTTTTTTAGCAAAATCAAACAGGGACTTAATACCACTTCTCCTTCATTGTTCTACAGTANCATTATTTAGGAAAAACAAGGTTTTGGATTGTGATTTTTAGGAAAATGTGTGGTTAAAAAGTAGAAAAAAAAACTTTAAATTTACGTGCAAAATATTTTATTCTCTGAATGAGATTGAAAATTAGTATTTAGGGGGAAAAAGGTTTCCAAATAATGATTGTCAAACATTGGCTAATTATACATTTTATGGTATATATCATTTATCAACTTTTAAATCATATATTTCATTAATTTTTATCAAAATTTAAAAATATTTTTTTAGCAAAATCAAACAGGGACTTAATACCACTTCTCCTTCATTGTTCTACAGTAATCATTTTCAACCACACATTCTCCAAATAAAATAATATTACACTCAAATCTAAAACTTTTCATCACTTTTTCACCACACATTCTCCCATAAATTACTATTCAAAAACAACCTCTCCAAATAAAAATGGGCGCCAAACAACTTTAGAATATTCATTAATCTCCTACCGTGAATAATTAGGCATTTTGATTTGACTTAATGATTGGATACAATGTCACAAGACATTTTATCATTGAATTGATTTAGCTTTTCCACCCAATCATCTCCCGCCATGTTGTCTTCGGTCACTGCATTTGGCTATGATTTTTCTGACGAAGTAGCTTTATTCTTTTGATATTAACGCGGCTGCCACTTCGATTCCCGAAAGAAAAGTTACGTCACATATGCATACAAAAACTTCATTGCAGAACTGGACAAGTACATGATTACTAAGAAGAAACGATAAGCAATAACGTAAATATTGGAATTTCTGCCAAGTTCGAAAGCAGCCTTCGTTGTCGCCGGCCATAAAAAAAATTGTTATAAACTAAAGGGAGAATATTATCTTCGCAATACAACATATCCAACATACGGCAAAGTTTGGAGAAAAAATGTTGCAACTTTAATACCCTATATAAGCAAACATTTTCATCCTCAAATATTTCACCAAACCATTGGAAATTCCTCCCTTTTTTGCTTCGGTTTCTTCATTTCTGATTATGGCCAGTAATTCGTCTCTCTCAACGCCACTCGGCCAGGCGTCTTGTGAGAGATTCGCGAAGGCTCTTCGATTTATTGAAGACATAACTACAAATGCAGATAATGTGCAAGGGAAGGTTTTGGGTGAAATACTTGGCCAGAATGCCGAAACTGAATATTTACAGAGATTTAATCTTAATGGTGCTATAGACAAAGATCCGTTTAAGTCCAAGGTTCCCGTTGTCACCTACGAGGATCTTCTTCCGGACATCCAACGTATTGCCAACGGCGACCGGTCCCCTATCCTTTGCTCTCATCCCATTTCTGAATTCCTCACTAGGTATAAATGTAATTAGTCATACATATTTAGATTTTGCTTTTTTGCATGGTTGTGTATGTCCATTTCCAAGGTTCCTGTTATTTGTATTTGCAGCTCGGGGACATCGGCAGGCGAAAGAAAGCTCATGCCGACGCCCGACAATACCTGAAGAAATGAAACGCAGACAACTTTTGTTATCCCTTCTCTTACCAGTGATGCATCTGTGACTATTTAAAATTAAACCCTTTTTCAATTTATAATAAAACATTTATTAATTATTAACTAAATATTATCTGTGATTAATAGTTACGTGCCAGGACTTGATAAAGGAAAAGCCCTCTACTTTTTATTTGTCAAGGCAGAAACCAAGACTCCAGGTGGGCTACTTGCACGTCCAGTCCTTACTAGCTACTACAATAGTGACCAATTCAAGTATAGGCCATATGAACCCTACAATGTTTATACAAGCCCTAATGAAGTAATTCTTTGTTCTGATTCCTTCCAAAGCATGTATGCACAAATGCTCTGTGGCCTCCTCATGAGGAAAGAGGTCTACCGTATTGGGGTGATTTTCGCATCCGCCCTACTCTGTGACATTCGATTCCTTCAGGTCAATTGGAAACAACTTTCTGATGACATTTTGTCTGGAAGTTTAAACGATAAAATTACTGAATATTCTCTTATTGAATGCATGTCCAAAATTCTCAAACCTAATCCGGAACTTGTACAATTCATCTTCAAAGAATGCAAAGGAGAAAATTGGGGGAGGATAATCACAAGAATTTGGCCCAACACAAAGTACCTAGAGGTCATTGTTACCGGTGCAATGGCTCAATATATCCCAACCCTTGATTACTATAGTGGTGGCCTGCCAATTCCATGTACAATGTATGCATCGTCCGAGTGTTATTTTGGAATCAATTTGAAGCCAATGAGCAAGCCTTCCGAAGTCTCTTATACCATTTTGATAAACATGGGATACTTTGAGTTCCTCCTACATGACCCAATCAACCCAGTGCAAATGTCTCGTGACTCACCACCCCGCCTGGTGGACCTGGCTGACGTGGAGGTGGGTAAGGAGTACGATCTCGTAGTCACCACTTATGCAGGGCTATGCCGCTACAGAGTTGGTGACATTCTCCGAGTCACTGGGCTCCACAACTCAGCGCCCCAATTCAAGTTTATAAGGAGACAGATGTGTTACTAAGCATTGATTCTGACAAAACCGATGAATCCGAATTGCAAAATGCCAATGACGTTGCTTTGACGCTCCTTCATGAATTCAATACTACTGTAGTCGAGTACACTAGCTACGAGGATACCAAAACAATCCCTGGACATTATGTTATATATTGGGAATTGCTTATAAAAGACCAAGAAAAATCGCCCAGTCATCAAGTTCTAGACAAGTGTTGCCTGGTTATGGAAGAGTCGATGAATTCAGTATACAGACAAGGACGAGTGGCAGACAATTCAATTGGATCGCTTGAAATTAGGGTCGTGAAAAATGGCACATTCGAGGATCTCATGGACTTATCAATTTCAAGGGGTGCTTCCATTAATCAATACAAGGTTCCAAGGTGTGTCAATTCGACATCGATGCTGGAGCTACTCGATGGCTGGGTAGTCTCTGTCCACTTTAGCCCAACAGCGCCCAAGTGGACCCCTGAACGCCGCAGTTGATGATGCACTGGCCAAATTGAACAATATCTGTCTAGATATTTTTCACTCACTATCTAGAATGTAGATTGTTAAGCTTTAGAACGTTTAGTGTTCGTCTAGGTTCCACTCTCTAATTTGAAACTTTGACCCTTTTTGAGCTGAGAAAATTACATATCTGAATATAATTTTATGATTTTAGAGCAAATCATAACGTCTATTGCCTGTGGATTGTCGTCGGTGCATGATTCCGTAACTGCTCGATCATTATTTTTTGTAAACGAATAAATCTTACATCGATAGTAGATAAAATAAATAATCATGGTATAAGAGTTTGGACTAATCTTTCTAATAAAGTTGAATTTTAAAGATGGAACCCAAGTCGTAAAAGGATTGTGTATCTATATTCAAAATTACTCATTACCTCTTAAGTGAAGAAAAAGCAAATTTGTACAATTTGTTAGATTATCGATTTTTAATTAAAAACTACTTAAAAGCAACTAAAAATTAATTATTATGAGACATCATTCTCGAGTAAAATTAAACATAATTTTATTTATGAACTTCCGCCATCTCTACAAAAGTTACGAGTAAGCAGTGGCATTAAGAACAACCAACATCAAGTAGCAAAGAACGGCACTTGTTGAGAGGGACAACCTTGTGAGATGATATTTTCGATGTAAATACACAATTTTTTCGTCTCTTACTTATATTACGATGCCATGATTTCCAAATGTATTATTAGAAAGCGATGCAATTGTTTTTATGTAATAAATTGATACAATGACATGCCTTCTTTAATTTCTTGACAAGGACAACGATTATTATAATCGTTGTTGTTATTGTTGTTGAATTTTAATACTTAGGTGCACAACTTGTTCTCCACGAAATTTGCTTAAAATTTAATATTTGTCTCCGAAATTAGCCCATATTTGTTGGGGATTAAAATTAAAAATTTAATCTAAATTAAAGTAAAAATTAGCCCCTATTTGTTCAGCATTAAACAGCTGGATTCGTTTCAAATGTGGGTCCCAACTGTGAGATAAATTGTCAAAAATGGCTGATGAATTTGAATTGTAGCGGTTGGAATTTTTCTAAATATAAAGAATTAATCCTAAACAAACATGAGCTTAATTTCAACCACATATTACATGAGATCCACAACTTTTTAATCATTTATTTCATTAACTTTTAATGAAACATAGCTCGTTAGTTGACATCGGAAAATAGTTAAAAGAAAAGGAAAATGTATCAATTATTATACAAAAAACTGTTTTAAACTATTTAAAATCAAAGATTTTTTTTTTTTT
>CAIGRK010025610.1:0-18073 GCA_903798315.1 Fraxinus greggii | reverse complement strand
CTAATTGCTATCTTAATTTTTATAATAACAAATTAAGATTGCAATTTGTTCTTTATTTTTGTTATTTTTTTTGTTTTATTTAAATAGAAGTGTATATTGGTCATTTTACGTTAAAAAATGGTGAAACAAATGTTTTTCGCAATGAAATGTTAAGAACGAAAATGCAAAAAAAATGAAACGTAGGAACGTTTTCCACAAGAAGTTTCAAACGTAGGGACGTTTTGTGCTATTAAGCCTGTTTTCCGAACGAAAATGCAAAAAAATGAAACTTTGGGATGTTTTCTACAAGATGTGGCAAACGTATGAATGTTTTGTGCTATTAAGCCATTTTTAGAATGCTTGGTAATTGAAGATTTTCCTGATTTATATAAAGAATATATGGATAATTCCTGACGATCTGTATGATTTCTTAACAATTATTTGCTACTTCCTGATTCTCTCTTCAATTACGAAGAATTGACAGTTTTTGGTTTAGATATAAATTTATGTTACATGGTTCAAGTTGCTTTTAGTTGTTAATTATACCAAGTGAGAATATTTCTTTTTTTGGTATTTATGATTTTTACAATTCCCTAATACCAAGGAACACTTCCCAATCTCCATTTCAACTTTTATATCTACTTGGAACTTTTGAGTTTTCCTCACTCCCTATTCTCTTCCTTGTTGGCATAATATTCTATTTCTCTTGTAGGCATAACATTCATTTTCTTTTTAATGTTAAACCCATGTTTGAGCCACATTAACTCATTAAGTCCTGTTCGAGCCACATTCTCATTTTTTACTTATTTTTAACCACACATTTTTCAATAAAATTAAATTTTCTATTACATCAATAATGTTTTCTTCTTTTTAATCACATATTCACCATCACATAAAAAATTACGCTCTCTCCTGAAAAATGTGCATCAAACACACAATAAAATTTTCATTGTCATTCTTTTACTTATTTTCAATCACACATTCTTCACTAAAATAATATTTTTCATCATATCAATTACTTTTTCCTTCTTTTTCAGTTACACATTCTGCATCAATCTATTATTCCAAAATACAAGCCACATTACTTTGGAAGAATCTATTTTGAAATAGTAGATTGATGGAGAATATGCGGCTGAAAAAGAAGAAAAAATTATTGATGTTATGAAAAATATTATTTTATTGAAAAATATGTGATTGAAAAAAATAGAAGGATGCGAATAAAAATTTTAATTTATATAAAGGTTAAGCAATTAACGTGCATACCAAGTTGACCCCACTAGTACTGTCCGAAAAGAATCAACCACCTCAGCCTTTTGACATTGCAATTTCCCAGCTGACCGTCTACTTCCCAACCTTTTTATATTCATATTAGGATTGTACCCACCTTATCAACACTTGTACCTTATCATGTAACTTTCGCCAGTTACGCTGCAACAATAAGCAAATATTTCTCGTTCTTATCCATTTTTTCTTTTTCCAGATTATTTATTCTGCCTTATTCACTCTCTAGCTCAATTGGAAAATGGGATTCGGGTTTCAATGGATGATATTGGCTTTAAGTGTGCAATTCTTGATTGTTGCTGGAGAATACTTCAAGCCATTCAATGTCAGCTACGATCATAGGGCACTGATCATCGACGGCAAACGCCGCATGCTCATTTCTGCAGGAATTCACTACCCACGTGCCACACCCGAAGTAATTTTTGATGACTTAAGTCTTTATCCTCAAATTCAATTTCCGATTTTGGGCATGCATGAATTTCACTGTAGTATTGACTTGTGGTTATGCTATAAAGTTGTTATAGTAGTGGGTTTTTGATTTATCGACATCGTTTAGTGAAATTTAGGAATCTGTTCCTTTTAACATCATCACTAGCTAGTTTTGAAGGTGGGTCTTCGAAACAGTTTCAGCTTCAAAAAAACTTATGTAAAAGGAATGCAGTTTCCAAGGAAAATATACATTTCAAAAAAGTTGAGGAACTTATAGATATATCACGATTTTTGATCATTGTTTTTGTTGAAAATGACATGATTAGAAGATTTTCAAGAGATTGACGGTTCTTCTGGTTTCTTCAATTTGTTGTCTACTTGTTCAAATATGGTGTTGCTCTCTTACATTGAACAATCTGTCAGATGTGGCCTGATCTGATATCTAAGACCAAAGAAGGTGGGGCAGACGTCGTTGAAACATACGTATTTTGGAACGGTCATGAGCCTGTAAAGGGACAGGTATAATATTTTCTCGGCTTATATAATGTGTTACCATACTAATGACCTCTTCACTTGGGATTTTGAATATTATTCTTCTGACCTATTGCCTATCTTTTTAGTATTACTTTGAAGGGAGATATGATATCGTGAAGTTTGTGAAGCAAGTCGGTTCAAGTGGTCTCTATTTATTTCTGCGGATAGGTCCTTATGTTTGTGCAGAGTGGAATTTCGGGTTAGATTCTCTCTTCCCATATTGATCCTGCCGTATATTTTGTCCCCGTTTGTCTACAATTAAATTAGGAAAATGATTTTTGGAATAGTGAATTTTTGGAAAATGTTGGTTAAAAAGTTGGAAAAGTTTTGGATCATGTGCAAAATATTTTATTGTAAGAATGTGTGGTTAAAAACGAGTTTGAGCAAAAAAAAAATTTTGAAATAATGATGGACAAACTAGGGCTTTATGTAGACTTCCATCCATATTTTAATCAGTTAAGAAGGTTTATACGATCTAATTCTGTCATGAATAGTTAAGAAGGTTTACACGATCTAATTCTATCACGATTTGACTCTACCTTCATTTTTCGTAAGAGTAATATTTTGTTACTTGAGTTTTATGTTGAAAATACCCTGGCGTCTTCTCTGAGTAGTTTGATTTGTCTGTATGCAGTCAAACTTTATTGCATTATTTACTGTGACTTGGTTCTTACACCATACCTCAAATTTTAATTATCAACCTTCATCTAATGAATAATTTTTTTGATACATGCAGGAGTACGGATATGTGTAAAGCATTGCATATATTAAGAGAATTTTTTATGTCAATGACTGTCACAAACTTTTATTAATTTACATTTTTTGAGAAATTTGCCGAGAAAATTGTTAGAGAATCATTATCTATGAATTTTAACTTCATTTAGACTTAAAAAGTGTGTGCAATTTTTGAAATTGAAAGGGAAGTTCACGAATCCAAAAAGTTGGACAGTTAAGTGTAAGATAAACAATATTTCCCAATTTGACACCTTAAATTATGAGAGTTAGTTCAACATGGTATCAAAGTAGGGAAATGTCCTGCATCCAAGTCTTAACACCACATAGTTATGAAAATTCTATGTTTTAGGCCTTTGATGAAAAATTGAACGCATGTGCACCCGAAGGTCATTTTGACGATCTAAGCATACATCTGTCAAAGGATTTCATAAGCATTTAACCTTAAATTGAGATGCCAACTACATTTTCTTTTGAGGAAATTTGTTTGAGCTAGGCTTGGAAGTGAAATGTACAAGAGCCTGAGTTGACTTTACATACTTTAGACTCCTAGGAAAAAAGGTTAAGTCCATAGCGTATATTTGTGAGTCAACTTTGTTTGACTACTACTCTGTTGAGGATAGAATTGGATAATTAATCTAGCAGCCTCAAATGGAGATTTTCTCCTGAGAAATCTTATTACCTAGAAAAATTTGATTACCATTTCCAACATGGACAAAATCTGCTAACATCTTGCGTGCGGATGATGTTGCTTCTCACCACGGACCAAAATCTGAGGTGACACGTCATGCAAGTGCTTATTAGTATTATTATTAATTTTTGAAGGATAATTTGCACCTGAGTGATGTTGCTTCTCACCACTAACCAAAATCTGAGGCGATGTTAGTTATACAATTTCTTATTTTGTTGTTTTGAAGGATAACTTGTGTCTTCCTATCAATTGGAGAAGGCTACTTCTATGACTTCAATTTGAAATACTTGAAGCTTGTTTTGTTGTGTGTACGACAGTTGACAAATTCTGGCTGATGAAACTTAGATGTATTTGTTAGTTCACCCATGTCAATCCTTAATCCCCTAGTTAAAACTTTGTAGGGGCTTCCCTGTTTGGCTTCGAGATGTACCTGATATAGAATTTCGAACGGACAACGTGATCTTCAAGGTATCATAAGACTAAGAGCATTATGTTTTCATCCTCGTGTTCTGTTGCTCTTTAATATTCTTTTGTTGATAATCATCACATTTGTCTTTATTAATGTGGTTTACTATTGCTAGATGCTAGCTTAAGATGAGGGTTTTTCTTCCTGCTAAGGTAAGCTGTAGGCTGGAGGTGTTATATTTCTTCCAAGTTTGGAAGTTTTAATTTGAATTTTTTGAAATAGCATAGAAGAGTGTTTAGGTTTGCTGTAGGAGCGAGTATCGGGCGAAAGAGCCATGTGCTTGCTTGCAGGTCTTACGGAGCTACGGGCTTGACGTCACTTCTTGAAATTTATGAAAAAGAAATAAAGAAGAAAATATTGTGAAAGATGAACACTATCTTGAGAAAGCATATCAATAAGCGTTTCCAACCACGAGACTGATATCTTGTACGGTTGTACCAATCCTTCTATTAAATAACAGTTGCTATTTTGGGGATACCAGTAAAGGTAATCAGTATTCCTTCTTAGTTTGGTTCATTTCGACTGAACTTGTCTCCTAATTAAGTGTTTGTGGGATTAGTTATTGCTTGGGACTTTCCAAGTTGCAAGTTATGTCAACTTGGTGTGTTTTAACTAAACAGCAAAATTTCTCTTTACCAGTGATTCGCTGTCCTGTAATTACTTTTTCCCAGCCAAGACTATTGTTGAAGCAGGAGAGGATGAGGTTTTGAACTTTTTAATAGGGAATAATTACTTGCGGAGCAATTAAGTGGATTCTCTTTAGGGAAACTCGACCTATGACTGGTCAAGGGTAGAAAATAAAAGAACGATTCTTAAATAATCTTGAATTTCTCGACGTAAAAGACTAGAGTAGCTGTGGTAGCACTTTCATTAATCATAAACAACGTGTTTCATGATCTATGATAAACCAAATAATAAGAATCGAGTCTTGCATTTGCATGGCACTGGAGAAAGTTTTTTGCAAGCTTTAAATTAGCCACAAATCCAATTCTTCAACTAGACAAGTGAAATAAACACCACAACTGTATTTTAAGCGCTTTATTCATTCAAGTTAACTAGTCGAGATTAGACCCAGCAATATGAAACAATTAGCCTGCTTCTTTGAGAAAACTATTAAGAGAACAAGACAATTGGAAGCTGAGAGTTCCAAGTATAGTGAAGGCTGGAATAGAAGAAAGGGCTTCTGGTCCAAATCCATGTCAAAGTTTCAAAAGAGGAGCTGCCATGACCAAGGGAAGTAAATTTTCTCAAGTCACACGACAATTTGAGGCTCCATATCCTTATTGATAAAAATACATTTAGGTCCTTCATTGATAGTTTTTACATTTTGGAATAATGATGAAAGTGATGATTTTCTGATTCGTTTGCACATTAATCCTGAGGTTGACCAATTACTTTACAAGTGATCATGTATAAAGCAGTTGAGGAGTTGGCAACGCTACTACATAGATTATGATTTACTGGTTGGTAATGAGACATGGATACTTTCTTCTTTTCTTTAGTGCCATGCTTTAGGCAGGCAACAGTGGATTGTCTGATGATGGTGATGCTTCTCCTTTTCATTATCAACTCAGATTGGTTTGTTTCATTTGTAGATCTTTTTCTGGCTACTATTCTGCCATTTAGTTGGTCCTGCTGTGTACCATTTGTTTCTAATCTGTAGTTTCATTCAATATTCTTTGACAGTTTTGTTTCTTAGATTGGTTCGTGTATTGACAACTTGTTTCATTTGTAGATCTTAGTTGGTCCTGCTGGGTATCATCTGTTTCTAATCTGTAGTTTCATTCCTTGTCAGTTGCTCATTACTCATTGTTATAAGCTTGCTTTCGTTGCTTTGCTTTTAAAACAGAAATTGTATTTTACCTTTGTGGTTGGACCTTGTATTCCCTGTAGCTATTGATGCATTTGTCTTTATTATTCTCCAGGAAGAGATGCAGCGGTTTGTCAAAAAGATAGTGGATCTGATGAAAGAGGAATCACTTTTCTCTTGGCAAGGTGGTCCAGTAATTATGTTGCAGGTCATAGTAATTTTTCTTATCTTCAATGAATAACTTGAAAATTAGAAAGAGCAGTGGTACTAGATGTGACCAATCACTATTTAGTTTCTTTTATTTACTAAACATATGAACATCTACTTGCAATGATCTTATATCATCGCAGAGTAGAAACACAAAAGCTATGACAACTATTTTGAAAGAAGCATTTTTCAACTCTTTTTTACCTTTATTGATACTCCTATAAATTATAGAGAGGCAAAGCATTTTTAGGTTTGTATGATGCATCTTTTTCTACAAGGCCTGACACGACACAAAAATAGTTTCTGTGCCTTCTTTTGTTTTTCATCAAATATGGTGCATATAAAAGTTTGTAGCTTTTGGAGCAACAAATATGTAACCTTTAAAGAGTTTTAATTTTTCTCAGATTGAAAATGAATATGGAAATATTGAAAGCTCTTTCGGTCCTAGGGGGAAAGACTATATGATATGGGCTGCCAAAATGGCTGTTGGACTTGATGCTGGTGTTCCATGGGTTATGTGCAAGCAAGTTGATGCTCCAGAATACATTGTAAATTCTTGATTCCTTGCCCATTTTTACATCTCACCTGCTTGTGATTTGTGCAATACATATTTTTCTTTAAATGCAAATGGGTCTGACCAAATCTGATACCACTGGGTGTTGAAGAAATGGGTTGGAATCTCATGCTCTAAGGTGGATCATAACATACTCTGTTCCTGTGCATATTGATTTAAGTTTCTATTTGCTTTACCAGATAGATACCTGCAATGGATACTATTGTGATGGTTTCAAGCCCAATTCTGACAAGAAACCGATATTTTGGACTGAGAACTGGGATGGATGGTATGATGCCTTCCTCTGTTTTTGTGATTTTATTAGAAATAGTAATAAAACACTGGTCTTTGCGGAGCATGATGTACGTAACTTTAAAAAATATCCTTTTTTCACGTGTTATAATCTTAAGAAGGAAGCCTGTTGTTATTTACCCATGCATCTGACAAAGCTAATCCTAAGCAACTGCAAAATGCTGCTAAGGTTGAATGCTAATTATTTAGGAACTCATTATCTGGAAAAAGGGTAGGGAACGTGCTGTATATTTTATCTACATTAAAATACTTATTTGTTTGTTGAATCTAATTTTCTTTTTCGAGCTCCATGATATATTGTTCGGAGTTCAGACAAAAATGTTATTAATTTGTTTGTGGATGAGAAAAGGGATTTCCCAGCCAAAACTTAGTATCTATTTTCTCGTAAATCAACATTCTATGATTTTCTTATGACTGAGTTTAATAATTTTAAGTTGAGTTAAGTTTAGAGACAATACATTTGATAACTTGGCTTTGGTAGTGGAACTCCATCCTTGTCGGGACAAGAGACTGCAAGGCCAAGAATAATTTAGTCTTGTTTCTGTATATTTATGGTCTATAACTCTTTTGATGATAAGTGTCCCCTAATGGTACATACCGAGGAGAAAGAATTCAAAACCAACTATTATCAATTTCCCACAGATAGCTTAGAGTCTCGAGAAGCTAGGTACATGTGGAACAGTGAAACTTAATGGATAGATCAGGTTCTATTTGCGGTATGTGGAATGCTAGCTTTATGTTTAATCTGCGGAGACAGCTTTGATCTAGTTTGTATTCCTTTTGCATTGCCAGATTCAACGCTAATTTTCATAAAGTATTTAGTTACTCTAGCAGTCCTTGTGCAGCTCTTCTGTAAGTACACTTTTTGTAACACCCCAAAATTTCAGAAACACTGGAGTGTTACCAAAATTTCAATTTTCTTTGTATCAAAGGCGGAACGATAAAATAATATTCTTCAATAAAAAATATAACTGAAATATCCATCAATTTAAACTAAATATGAAAATTTTATCCTTAAAGAAATAACATAATTACTAATAAAATAATAACATGTCTTTGATCGAATTAAACTAATTAATAATTTGAAGATAGAAAAACTTAATGTTTATTTTTCCCTCGATCTCCATCGTAGTCCGCATCACCATCCGCCATTGTTCCAACCTATCCGAACTAACCTGTAAAATTTTGTAAGAGTGGGGTTTTTAAAAATATCTAGTAAGATAAGTGTAGTTTTCATACACAAATATATAACAATAAAATAGGCACTTCATACCACTCTTCTCTTATGGAGTATATCGGTGACCAAACGACACACACATCTTAAGTCATCTTAAATTCTCGTAGGATCTCTTACCTCTTAATAAAGAACCTAAAGGTTCACTGACAAATCATGCATAAATTACTGAATATAAAAGTACAAGAAAACAAACCACTTGCACAAGAGTATCTTACCTTGATTTTGAAATGTTGAAAAGAATAAAATCTTGCATGCAAAAGATCTTATATTTTTCTATATTTTTTCCTCGCATTCTCTCTCTACCGTGGCCTCTTTATTTTCTGTGGTAAAATAATGAGAATTCCTACAGTATTTGTAGTTAAAATTTTCAATTGAGTTTGTATGCAACTAGAATTTAAAACGATTTATATAAGGAATTTGGATAAGAATTGATTTCAAATAATAGAATTATTATTACTATTAAACTTTATCAAATCACAAAAATGTTACCATTATCAAAATCAACATTTGTCTTCTCACACGTGTGACTACCATAAAAACTCAAATCATAAACCAAGTTTAATTATATTACAATTAACATTTTATCCTAATTAAAGTATCAAAGGGTTATCTACACGTGGCTGCCAATATTATTAGCATTCTTAATTTTTCTAAATTCTATTTATCCTTATTTTCCTTTAATNAATTAAGATTGCAATCAAACTCTATTCAAATCACAAAAAGATTATCATTATCAAAATCAACATTTATCACTCTATCGATACATAATTATTTGGCTCAAATAAGATAGAAATTTAAAACTTTTTTCATTTTAGTCCTCATTTGTTTTTCAAAATATTAAAAATATAGTATATAAAACAAATTAAATTTTATTCTAAAATTTTCGGGACGTTACACTTTTATTATGATCTTCAAAATAGAAACCTGAATGCACAACCTGAAAGTTGAAAAGACAGGAATAAGTGTGTATAATTCATTCAAGAAATACAGAAATAAATCATTCTGAATTCAAATGCAATCACTATCTTGAATTTGTGTCTATCCTTATTTTTTCTGACTACCATTACTTAGAACTACCTTCTGCACATATTTCTCACATTTCCACTGGAAGCTGCATTTATCTACCAACTATATAAATATGAGCTTAGAATGTGTGCTCACACTAGCCGGTCCGAAATCTGTACAAGAATCAAATTTAACTGAAAATAAAGAACGAGAATTCCCACTCAATACAGAACACACAGAATCTGTTAATACTCAAAATATGCAATTTCTGTAAGTTGTAAATAAATCGGTGACATTAACTTCAGTATAGAAAAATTGCCTAAATGCATTTATTTTTTAATGAGCACTTATTTAATAAAATCGAACTGGGCTACTACACCAAAGGTTTAGATGCATACCAATTCATAGTAGAAAAAACAGCCTAATTCAGATTTCACAGTATAGCCAAACAAAAAATTGTTCTGGAAGACAAAAGCATGCATGTTATAACCACATACAAAATTATATGCACAACCTGCTCAATACCTCCTCTTTCTTTGAACCTAACACTCACCAAGAAACCCTACCTGAGCTCTTATGTTGAACTCAATTCATTTGTTGGAAGCTATTTCCAACTGAGTTGTGGAGAGGACATCGTCAGGTATAAGCTCGGTATTTACACTTATATCTCTCCTTTTCTTATCATGAAGGTACACGAGTTGGGGAGACAGAATCCCACATCGACCTGTTGAAGATCTCGCATTTGCGGTTGCTCGCTTTTTTCAGCGTGGGGGGAGCTTCCAGAATTATTATATGGTACATTAGATACCTATGTGTTCCATAACCATTCTGACATTATATGGTTGAAAGGTTCATATTTTACTCTGGCTCATGAGTTGATGCCATGTATTCTGACAGAGAGAAGATGGTCCTTCCTTTTGCCTGTTTAAAATATTTACTTCTGAAACCTCTAAAATTTTCAATGCTTTTGTGGAACAAATCCTCACAATTTGCATGGACTGCAGGTTTTTCGTGCTTTTTTTTTCATGGTTATAAATGCTGACTTGTTATCTCACAAAAACCATTTTTGATTCACTGTACATAAATTTCAGCCAAAAAGTAATTTCCTTGATTTGTTGTTGCAGTATTTTGGTGGGACAAACTTTGGCCGAACTTCAGGGGGGCCAAATTACATTACAAGTTATGATTATGATGCACCAATTGATGAATATGGTAGGCTTTACAGTGTCAAAACTCTTGTTTGAGTGAATTTGTCCTCTTCAGGAAGAATAATTACTATCAAGGCAATACTTAGTGTCCAGACATATATATTTCATTTGCTTAAAAATTTCAGTAAATTACCTGCTTAGGATTACTCAGCCAGCCTAAATGGGGACACTTGAAAGATCTGCATGCTATCATAAAGCTTTGCGAGCCTGCTCTCGTCGCTGTGGATTCGCCTCAGTATATCAAATTGGGACCAAAGCAGGAGGTCTGTATATTATGCTAAAAATGGTTTTTGTCATACTAATAGCTTATTTTATTGGTTTGTTATGTCTTGAAGTACGTACAGTTAGTTACAAATTTGGTCCAATTATTCCAGATAATGCCTGCATCGTTATTCGATTAAATAACTTAGGAGAAAGTTTAGCCATTTGTATCAAGCTTAAACAATCACTAATACAACCAGAATGAACGAAAAATGTCTTGAATCAACAAAAATTTTTAGAAGAAACAAAATATCTCTTATTTCCCTTGTCAGATATATATATTTTATTTCAAAAGGACTATGCTTCCAACAAGCACCTACAGTCGGGTGGTGTCCCTTCTAACATCTCAAACAATGATTATCTGGCAAATACTCGGACGCATATATGGGCAAATAGGAAATGGTTGAAGTTATAAATATGAAAGTAACAAGATTCTCCTCTCTCTAAAAGCTTAAGCTTTTAGTATGAAGTATCTCAATGTGCTATTAAATCAACCAAATGTCTCGTTTTCAAGTGTCATTGCCACCCAATTATGAAAATTTTATCGTTAGTCTTTTGATGGAAAATTTGTATCCGACTTTGCATGCAAAGAGGCATGTTCACTGTTCAGATGTAAATACAAATGAATAAATTTCCTCCCCTTTGTAAAAGTTTAAGCTTTAGGTGATATGGTACAATATAAATGCATCAAATGACTTGGCATATGCACCTCTATCATATCATTTTCTCATTGAACTATTTCTGATTGGAATGGCAGCTTTCATAGGAATTAATTCCAAAACTCCTAGGAATAAGATCTCATGGCAGTGCCTTAAAAAGCTTGTCCAGTTTTGTTCCAATGAGTTTTCTCAGTGGCTGAATTCATCCCATTTATTTTCATCCTGTCTTCTTTTTTTTTTCAGTTTCATATCTTCTCTCTGCTTCTAAAATGTTGTGTTCAGTAATATTATTATTTGGATTTTAGGCTTGGTCACCAAAAGCTTCAGTTTCTAGTTATCTGCTCAGAACTGTTCTTTTATTTTCAACACTGGAACCTCATGTCTCCTGTTTGGTTAGAGGGACATGCAGGATTATAGTACGAGTGTGGTTGGGCAATTCAGCCCCCCATTGTCTAGTGCTTTAGGACATCTTTGTTTCAAGGACACTGGGGATTTTGTTGACAACTCCATGGGAAATGCGTTTCAATGTTATAATGTTATCTCACATACAATCATAAACTCAACTCGATGGAATTGTTTGATCTTAAAGGAGATCTTCTATGAATTTGCGCGTGATAGGCAATTTCTTGGTTTCATCTAGTCATTAATAACTTGATTATTTTTAGATAATAGTAAATAGAAACTATGCTTGTAAGGAGTCGTATTAAAATCAAGGAATATAAGCCTGCCTGCAATCCACACCAGGATAAATAAAGTTTACCAAAAACCCTGCTAGTGGAGCACCTCCTAGGGATAAGAAACAGGGCTAAAGAGAGAGAAAAAAGGATCTTTCATGTAGGATCCTTGCATATTCTTGAATGTTAGGTATGTAACAAGAAAAGCAGATATACCTTAAGTTACCATGCTCTGGTCTTGTTTTCTATTTTGAGCGACCCTGTGATCTAAGATTGTTCATTTGCATCATTAGCAAGTATGAATACACATATAACAATGACTAGGAAACTATAATGCACAAATAGTAGGATAAATAATGAAGAAGCGGTGTAGTGGTGTCACTTGAACCTAATGCCTCATATTTCCAAGACCTCAATCTTCGCCACTTGATTTAGGCTCGCCTGACATACATGTACTTCCCATTTTATAAACTTGAAAGAATGAATGAACCATCAGGGGATATATCAACTTTGCCACAAGAAATTACTATGATGTAAGGTGGGCCTGACATCCACTCTTATAAACTTATCCAGAAAGGAGTTCTTTACCCTTTTTAGGTTTTGTTAATATAAACGAGATTAATGTGTCGTGTACATCTTGTTTTTGGAAAATAATCAGTTCAGCTAGGAGGACAGGGCCTGTATTTCAGATTTCTCTCAATCTCCCTCCACCAACTTTGGTTCTTATGCAGTTTATATGATTATTTCAGGCACACATGTACCGTGAAAATGTACATAACGGTGACCAAAATTTGTCATTTTATGAAAGCAAGTGCTCAGCATTTCTTGCAAATATTGATGAGCATAAATCTGTTACGGTAAAATTCCTAGGTCGAGCATATACTTTACCACCATGGTCAGTGAGTATATTGCCAGACTGCAAAAATGTTGCCTTCAATACTGCTAAGGTATGACTAAGTTCTTAAATTCTTGAAGATATATGTGTTTAGTGATTACTATGCAAGGTGGTTGTGGCACTGCATGCCTACTTTAGTTGCACTCAGTTCGATTATTTGTTCACATTATAAGCTCTAAGCATCTCCAGAGTGTTTTTTTACAGAGAGTTTTTTGGAGTTTATTACGTGAAGTTTTACATTATTATCTCATCAGTATTGATCTATAGTATTCATTCAGGCATTTGTCATAGAATATATCATTTATTTCAGTTTCATATCGGATTCTTCTACTTTGAAGAATAAAATATGTTGGACTCCATTGTTATATTTGTAATCAATTTTCTGGAATGACGGTGTTAAGGCTTTTTAGAAGGATTGACAATCTCACAAGACCTATGAGCCTCATTTAATCCCGTTTAAGTGTTCAGGCACATGGTTTGAATGAAAAATAGCGGTTGTTATCAGCAGTTGGTTATATCTTGGGAAATGCTAATCATTTTAGACTAGCTTACCAGGCTTTAGAAATTGCTAGCAAAACTTGGGAATTTTATGCCATTTGATATTTTTGTTTCTTATGGAATTTAGACATTTCAGATTCACTTATATTAATTTTCACACTCTAGAGATCAAATTACAGTACTAGTGTACTACCACCATGATTACTTTTAAAGATAAGCAAAAGTATTGTTGAGGCAATTTAAATAAATAAAATTTTCCCATTATTGTAACTTAATCTTTTAGATGAAATGATTCAACATAGTATCGGAGCAACAAGAGTCCTGGTTTAGGTCTCGTAGCCATCGGCTGCGCAATTAGAAAAAAAGTTGCACGTCTGTTGGACAGTTGATGAAAAACGATTCGTGCCTGATTGTTGAGGACACGGTGAAGAGAAAATTCAAACAAATGAACTTTCCCTATCTTTAACCTTTAAAGTATGAGGTGAAGTAGTCTAACGAATGAAAAGAAAAAAATGTTCTTGCATTACTATTACTTTTTGCCTCCACTGTTTGTGTATGGATTATCACTTTCAGTCCCGAAATGTAAGTCATCACATCCTTTTGCCTTTTGCTTTATCACGCCTCATGATCAGACCACTAACAAAATTTATATTTCTATTATATTATTGAATTACGGGGTTTTTTCTTTCAATATTTGGAACAGATTGGGGCTCAAACTTCGATTAAGACAGTAAGATTTGATGATATAAATGATCCTGCATATTTGCAAATGATGGTTCCAAACCAAGTTACCCATATATCAGAAAGCTGGAATTCTGTTAAAGAACCAATTGGTGTGTGGAGCAACAGCAATTTTACATTTCAAGGCATATTGGAGCATTTGAATGTGACAAAAGACCGATCTGACTACCTGTGGTATACGACCAGGTATTTGAAATATTAAGTCTTGCAAATAATAGTAAGTCTGACACACTAGTTTCATTTTACGTTTTGAAAATCATGCGGATCAGATTTTAATGTTTTGTGTCAAAGCTTATGAACGATCGGTTGCTGATTACTTAAAATATTTGATGCTACGATCTTTCTGCATAAAATTTACCACTGCTCCTATGTTTGTATGCTAGAGTAGGCGATTTAAAAGCTAAACTTCATTAATTTTGTGATAAGAGGGACGGGACCAAGTGGTGGGCATCATTAATATTCAAAAGCATCATCTCTGATTACTCCATAAATCAACATATATTAATTCTCGCATGCACTGATACATCTATCTTTTTTATTTTAGGGTAGCTGTGGGGCATGGGGGATAAGTGCATGTCATATATCTTATCCATGATTCGCAATTTTCAAGTTTTATTTATCCACTTATTCTGTTGTAGTCAGTGTAGTGTAGTCATATCTTATAGTCGAGGCTTGGTAGTCAAAATATTTATGGGGATACTGACGGTCATTTGATATATGATGCAGAATACACATATCTGATGAGAACATCTCATTTTGGAAAGATAATCAACTCAGTCCAGTACTTACTATTGACAGCATGCGTGATTTGGTTTACATATACGTCAACAGTCAATTCATAGGTATTACCTCTATCACTTTTTCTCTCTCTCTCTTCCTCCCAAATATTCTTTCAGAATGATCATCAATGAAGATTATAAACAATTTCTTCTGGCAAAAGTACGGTTACGCCAGGGGGTCTCCAAATATTTCTATGAATAAGCTAGAACAGCTTTGATGGCATATATGGGCATGAAGGAAAAAAGTATGACAGTGCTTAGCAAATTGACGAATCTCACATTGAAGCCGTGATGGATTTTTACTTTCGACTAACAAAGAAATAATTTTTTTTTTTTTTTTCAATTATGTGCTAACCTATGATGCTATAAAATTAATTTCATTTGCAATAGAAAGAGAAAACTACTTGTTTGAGCTTGTCCACGCCAGTGGAATTCATCCTCGAAATAGTACAGTCCTTCATTTTCTTTTGCACTACCTATGGTGTTCCCAATGTGCGACTTCCCAAAGTCACATTTGTCACATGGTTTAGGTCTTTAGTCAACTTGCTAATTGACAAAAGGTGGGACACGAGTTTTACAATTCAAAGCTATAACTTCTGAGTTAAGGATATAACCTTTTTGTACAGCTGATAGAGAGAACAATGGGCAGCTATTAATTCAAATTACCAGGACAAGGACAATAGGATGAACATAATTTGGAATGACCCATCATAAGAAAGTAAGGGATTAGCATAGAGTATCAAATTACCCATCATCACAA
Organism: Fraxinus greggii; assembly: GCA_903798315.1. Classification (NCBI taxonomy): domain Eukaryota; kingdom Viridiplantae; phylum Streptophyta; class Magnoliopsida; order Lamiales; family Oleaceae; genus Fraxinus; species Fraxinus greggii. The sequence continues at coordinate 2,362 of CAIGRK010025610.1, read as the reverse complement.
TCTACTAACTTTCTTTGGTGTAAACCTATACAAATATTTCTATGGTGGATGACAGTGGATCCTTTCCAAGAGTATACTTATCGTGCTCTCAGAATTAAGGTTGAAGAACAATTTTTACATTTCGCAGCAAAAAAACTGATTGGATAAATTCTATTTTCTAGCAATCTAGGACATAAAGAATCTCACAGATTTCCAAAATCAAGAAAGCAATTCTGGATGGAATTTTTTAATATTTCATTCACCTTACAGTAGAGCACATTGCTATTTATAAAATACAAAGTACATATAATTGAGGAAAGTAGAGAGAAATTAGAAAACAAGTTGAGACAATTCAGGGACATATCTCGTACAAAATTGGAAAATTCCATAAGTCGCTCCATATAATCTGCCATCTATCTAAGAATTATGAATTCAAATCTTCTTGTTCCACAAGGACTATAAAGCTTGTTATATATAGGACCAAATTAAATTGCCTATTATGATAAAAGAAAATTCTTTTACAAAGATTTTCTTTGGTTCATCTAATTGCTGTTCTTCCTTTGAGCTGTCACAAATTTCAACTAGCTGATATATCTCAAATATTCTTTTTCACCTTTTGCTGCTTTTCTTTGAGATTAATAACATTCATATAAGTGCCTTCCTGTTGTATTACATCTTTTGGAATCGAAGGTGGTGCGAAAGGTAAATGGATAAAGGTAGTTCAGCCTGTCAACCTGACGCAAGGATACAACGATATAACATTGTTATCTCAAACAGTGGGCTTGCAGGTAATCTGCTTTGACAGTTTATTTTGTCCGAACAACTAAAATAATGTAAGTAATGAAATATTAACTCTATATGCGGAATTCTTTAAAAACTTTCTAATTCACCTTTGTTTCTGGGTTCTCACACTCCATTAGTTTTTCTATTAACAGTTGAAGATAGAAATTTCTGTATAATATTGTCTTGAATGGAATTGAATTCTGCATTTTTTTATTTCTGGTGGAACACCACATTTTTTTTTTCTTTTGAGCTCCATTGCATTTTTATCTTTATTTCAGTTAATGAATTTCAGTATGTGATGCATCTGTGTAAAGTAAATTTCTTGTCTTTTCCTCCGGTTCAGATTTTGATAAATATGGCACTTCTACTGTTTCCTGCAGAACTATGGTGCCTTCTTAGAGAAGGATGGGGCAGGGTTTAGGGGTCAAATCAAGCTTTCAGGGTGTAAAAATGGAGATATTGATCTCACGGAGTTTATGTGGACCTATCAGGTACTTGTGTTACTTGGAGATTTCATTCACCACGTTTGGTTGATTCTACAACTTTTGCTAACATTGTGGATCTTTCCTTGATGCAAAATGCTCCCGTGATTTCATTTTGTTGGCATTGTTTCAGCCAAAAAAGCTCCAACCAGCATAAGGTTTTAAATTGTAGAGAACCTCAGTAAACCATTGCTTAACCTATATTAAGTATAAACTGCTAGTATGATGTGGTAGTTGTTTGCGTGAAACCCGCAAGTGTACGGGATCGTTGTACAAGTAATAATATTTGTGAGTTAAGAGTATCGTTCCCACGAGGAATAAGGTCTAATTTGTAATTTGATAGTTACTATTAAATTCGAAGTGTGATGAAATCAAAAGAGATGGTTGATATATTATTTATACCAATCCTAAACTAATAAAGCAAATAAAGTGTTTATCTAATATGTGAATGTTTGTATTGGAATCCTGAATCCACTTATTGCCATTTAATTCAATTCTTAACTCGTAATCTAGTAAATTCATGCATTCAAGACAATCGATAATCCACCAGTATTCAATATTCTCTTTCAAAATATATTAAATCTATGTTTAACACGACCCGATCNATGATGTGGTAGTTGTTTGCGTGATCCCCTCAAGTGTACGAGCTCTTTGTACAAGTAATAATATTTGTGAGTTAAGAGTATCGTTCCCTATAGGAATAAGGTCTAATTTGTAATTTGATAGTTACTATTAAATTCGAAGTGTGATGAAATCAAAAGAGATGGTTGATATATTATTTATACCAATCCTAAACTAATAAAGCAAATAAAGTGTTTATCTAATATGTGAATGTTTGTATTGGAATCCTGAATCCACTTATTGCCATTTAATTCAATTCTTAACTCGTAATCTAGTAAATTCATGCATTCAAGACAATCGATAATCCACCAGTATTCAATATTCTCTTTCAAAATATATTAAATCTATGTTTAACACGACCCGATCTTATTCCTAGTCCGAATTCATATGAAAAACATGCATTGATTCACAGGATTTATCACACATGATTGCACATGCCATAGATATTATTCCTAATACATATTGTCCATATGTTGATTTTGTTGCGTTCTAAACTT
>CAIGRK010025579.1:0-13197 GCA_903798315.1 Fraxinus greggii | reverse complement strand
TATTTGTTACTTACTAATAACTTTGAATTAACAATTTATAATATTTCTAATATAAAAAGAAAAATGATTACAGCAGAGTGTGCGAGAAGTGTCGGTATCGACTCGTGTCCGACACGGACACGCTACACTAATTGAAGTGTCCATGCTACAGTAACGGCAAAAAAAGGGAGAAAAGGGCGAAAGGTGGAGTCTTACTTCTGGCTTTGTGTTTGTGGCGAAGTCGACACCAAATTTCTGCTTCTGGCTTTGCATCTATGGCAATGTGGATAGGTTGAAAGGAAGAATTTCTCTAGAATTTTGCAGAAAGAAGATAACAAAGGAGTTGGGGATGATGATGGTTTGATCTCTCCTTAATTGATTGAAGTGGGCTATGGACCTGATTTTGAAAAATGTGTTATATGAGCTCTCGTGAAATCCAATTCATATAGCCCATGTTTGACTCCCATTAAAATTATAATTCATTTTTCTCTCTCTTCTTATCAACAATACATTCTCCAATAATGTAATATTACACGTAATCCCAAAACTTTTTCTTCTTTTTTAACCACACATTTTTCCAAAAAAAAAAAAAAACTTTACAACCATTAAAATTTCTAATAATGGGTGCCAAACGTGGGCATAGTCAATCACATTACACTTCTTTTATTGGGATAAGTTGTCTGGTCAAACCTATTTAATTTGAGTTTATTTTTATATGACATTTCTTATTTATTATGTTTTATCTGTGTGAACTTTTTATTTTAATTAAAATGATTTAGTGACATCTTTTGGGAGCCGCTGATTACACCCACAATTGTTATATATTGTTGACGTCAAAAAATGACTAGATCACTTTTATCAACTTAATTGACGATTTGAAAGAATTAATATAAGCTGAATAGTATAATATTGCTGAAATAATAAGAAAAGAGTATATTTGTATTAAATGGAGAGATTTTGAAGTGAGTTTCATACAATGGTTGAGTTCGGTGCTCATGGGGGACCATTAAAATCTCATTTATAGCAGGAAATACGAAAGTTCGTATGCTTTACATCAAATAAGCTACAGTGCTGACCTTAATATGTGTGCCGCTAAATAAGCTATCAGTCTTGGAGTGAGGGAAAACAGAGTGTAATGATGATGACCTTATTCTGAGATTTAAACTCAACATAAACCGGTTTTAATTTCTTTGATGAACTCTTGTATTGACAGAGGTCAACATATATATGTTCACTTTTAAAAAGAAAATAATATTATATTTTTAATCTTATGTAAATTTACTTGAATAGACTTGTATAAAATTAAATAAAAATATCATTCCGAATTCGACCACTAATATTTATTTTCATTAAATTCTTTTGGACTTTTTATAAAACCCTAATATTCATAAAATACCTTCTTCAACTAAAACCAAACAATAATGGAAGAAACACCATTAAAATAAATACATACGGACATAACAATATATGTAGAAGAATTTGTAAAAGTACGAATTACATTTTATTTTGGGTTTTATGAATTTAGTATGTAAAGGAATATTGATTTGTGTTTTGTTTATTTGATAATGTGCAATTTGAATTCAAGTGGTATCAATAAGAATTTTTATTACGAATTATTTGAGTTTTCTATTGGGATTATCTTTTATTTTCTTAAATTGGAAACATTGACGGTTATCTTTTTTGCTAGGATTATCAAAACAAAAATTTGAGTTTTATGCTGGGATTATCTTTTTTTCTTTCTTTCTTGATTTTCTTGAATTCAAAACAAAGGTGGCTAGACTGTTAAGATTATCAAAACAAGTAAAAGAATTGACGGTGCATATTGATGGCAATGATTAAAAAATTACGAAAAAAATTTTGATAGGGTAGATATATAAAAATAGTGGAATATATACATAATAATGGTATGAATGTATAAATATATAAAAATGGTGTGGATAACCATATGAAAGGATTGAAGGAATTATGATAGGATAGATTTATAAAAATGATGTGAATGTATAGTGTTTAAATAAATGAATTTAATAAGGACAATATTAAAATGTGATGTGAATGAAAATAGCATTTTTTATAAAAAAAATTTAAAATTTTAATAGGGATAGATATAGTGTGTGATAGATATATCACACGAGGATCAAGAAGTTTCGAAGAATAGAAGCAAATACTTTAAAATGTCATTTGAAAATCCAATTGATTTGAAGAAAGCATATGTTGAATTTGGGTCCTTTACCAGTGGATCGGAGTATTTCCACCAACCCCATGTTATTGACGCGAGAACATACAAAGAATCAATATCTTGGTATACCAATCAAGGTTCTTCAGTACCTTTATTGCAATCTATGGCATTTAAATTGCTCTCGCAATAGGCGTCCTTTTCTTGTTGTGAGCGAAATTGGAGCACATATTCACTCATCTAGGGTATCAAGATAAACAAACTGGTGACAAGTAGGGTTGAAGACTTGGTATTTGGTCATTGCAATCTTCGGTTCGTCACGAAAGGAAGAGGAGCACAAAGATGGGCCAACAAAATATTGGGATTTGTGTGTGTATAAATATACACACACACCATATTCTTAAAGTCTTTGTTTCTTTTTTAGAAATCTAATTTTATTCCATTATATATCTATATTTTTTGTAGGTGGGAATCAAATTGAATTTGATGAACAAAGTAGCATTGAGATGGCGGAACCATCCCTTAATGAGCAAGAATTGAAGGCAATTACATTTGGCAAGGAAGAGGAGTAAAGCTTGATTGGAAATGCATTTTAGTTTGATTTTAAGTGGAGAACCTTTTTTTTTATATAATATAACATTTTGGATGTTTTAACTTTATTTTGAAACGTGTTTTGTTTGAATTTGGATTTTATCATTTGAAGCAACATTTGTATTGTGGTAGTTTGCTATTTTGCTTTAATATTGTGGTTATTTTGCTTTAATTGAACCATTTTTCTTTTTGTTATTTAGGCATTATTTTGTCATTTAAAAAAAAAAAAAAATTTATTGTAAGATGTATTCCCGTACCCTTGTCCAAAATTCGAATCATTTTTAACCGTATCCCCATATCTTAATTTTTAAATGACGTGTGTGCATGATTGCATATTGCTCAACTCTAAAAAATATAGAGTAGGAAAGGGGAAGTGAACATATAAACGACAAAGCATGAGAGTAGCTCAGCGAATTATCCCATTATGGTAATAAATATTGCCTTTCCTTAAACAAGCGATCATAAGTAGAAACAAGATAATAACCAAAAATGAATTACTAATCTACTGTTCTCGCCCAATGGCATCATAAACAGAAAAGAAAAAAGCATGCAATCCAGGAGCGTTGATGGATGGAAGGCAAATACAGAGAAAGGAAAAGTTCATTCATATATAACTAAAACTTGCCATATTCCGGCTAAACTCTATCTAATAAAAAGAGCCCATTAAACTTTCTGATACACATTCAATTTTGTGTGAATAAAAGAGTAGCAGAACCCACTCAATCACAAAGGCGAGCTTTGATATACTATCAAACAGTACTAGAAGCCTGGAAAGCACCTCAACATATTGATACCTTGTCCAGCATAAATTTTTTATTCCAAACATGCAAATTCAAGTACAGCACAGGCATTGTTAAAACATTAAACAGCTTCTTCTATCCACTTGGAGTCTTGAAGGTCCTTTTTACATAACCTTAAAATGAATGAAAAGCTAATTCCCTCAGGTTGCATTTATATCAATGGATATGGAGGATAACAGAGGTTGGACTGATTCCAAATTCATTTCTTCTAAAAGAAGTTAATTTCCAGAGTTCCGAAACAATTAGAAGTTAGGTAAGGATGAAGATGATCTCGAATGACTTCAGAGATATCTCAATCCGTCATAAACAACTGTATAATGATGCAGGGACTTGACTAAGTATTTCAAATCCAGAATTACTCAAAATCATCCAAAAGAAAATAAGCTTAGGGAGCATTTTCAAATGACGTTTCTCCAGGCAGTCACTTGTAACAATGGGTGAGAAAGTGAAAAATTATAGAATCATATATTATTCCAAGGAACCAATTGTAAACTTCATCGGGACAGAGATAATCTAATTCAATTGTCAGCCAAAAACAGCTGATACCAGAATTTAAAATACCTTTGCTATTTTGACAAGCTGATCCTGATTGTCATGGCCATAGAAGAAAGGCTCCTTCCGGAAAATCTGCATGTTAAAGAAAATGAGAAATTAAATAGCATAACATTAACAATATGAAATTTTAGAAGGACAATTCTCACCATTCCAGCAAACATACAACCCAGGCTCCACATGTCTAGAGAATAATCATAGTCTTGCAGGTCCACAAGCAGCTCAGGCCCCTTAAAGTATCTAAACAAAAATTCAAAAGACAAAAAGTCAGTAGCAGTAAATTGAAAATAGAAACATTTTTGACTCTTTATCATCGGCAGCAAAGTAAAATGCAAGCATAGGCATCTAGGAAAGCATTATGAGCATATAGAACAAAATATTAGTCAATACAACAGACCTTGAAGCCACTCGGACATTGTATTCTTTGTTGGGATGATAGAATTCAGCAAGGCCCCAATCAATTAGCCGAAGTTTTCGCATCTCATGATCAATCATAACATTGTGAGGTTTGACATCTCTATGCATTATCCCCTGAGAATGGCAATAATCTAATGCCTGCAGTTTTAGAATGTGCACCCCAAAGATTTTGGTAACAAGCCAACAATCAAGAAACACCAAAAAAGTTGGAAATAAAAACTATTCAATTATTAAAATTCCAGAATACATTTGAAAATCCAGCTCAACGTTGATGCCTGCTCATATTAGTTATTAAGTTCATTCAAGTCTCAAAAAACTCTCAACCTTCAACCCACTGACGCCACAGCAGAGTACACTGGGTGACACTTTAATGCACATTCTTATACATTCAAGGGAGGAAAACTCTGGTGAAACTAACAAGCAATTACCATAGCTTTTCCCTGTTTTATTTGTTGTGCAGATCTAACATTAACCTATTTTTAAATGGCTTTTCATTTTAGCACAAACCTTCATAAGCTAGAGTAATGCAACAGAACAATGAAAACCTTATAAAAAGTATTTAAAGCATTCAAGATATAATTGAACACGTTAATGGGTTATATAGTTCTGTTCTTTTACTATTTGATTGACTGAATAGAAATAGAATAATCCTAAATTCATGCTACAGATAAACCTTTTAATACTCTTGCTCCAAGTCCAAGTGTCCAAAGATTTTGCCATTCCATTTCGAAGTTTACGAAGAAGTTAAGTATATATATAAGAATGCCTGAACACGAGCAATAATGATTCAATCTTGCAGGACCACTTAAACAAGTTTCAAGAGTCACTCAACAATTACAGAGAATACATGCCTCACTTACAATTTTGGATTCGTGCGTATCCAAATAATGGGAACTACAATATCCTAATCTTATCATCATAAGTAGAAGAATGAAGGGAAGACTTCAAGTTGATAGGAAAACAGAGGAATTAATAAAATAGAAAAATTGGATAGCATACAAGGCCCTATGAAGCACCAACATAGACACGTGTTCGATACGCCGACACAAGATTTTTCAAAAAACTACTAAAACAACACGTTGTCAACACGTTGATTAAATTCGTTTTATAAAGTATAAATTTAATTTTATATTTCTTGTTAATTTTTCTTGTAAAAATCATTTAAACATGAGTACATATTTGTTATTTAATAATAACTTTGAGTTAAAAATATATAATATTTCGGATAAAGAAAAATGACCATGCCAGAGTGTCCGAGGAGTATTGATATCCATCACGTGTCCGACACGAACACACTAAGCTAGTTGAAGAGTTCGTGATACAGAGACAGGGCCAATATGCAGTTTTAATCATTTCTCCTCTTCCCATATCAATATGGTACATCGTCAAACAACAGTTGTGGCAAAAACTTCTATTACAAATCTTTCCAATTCAAAAAATTGCATACAAGTACAGAATCCCATAAAGCTGATATAACCAAGCATTAAAAAAAAAAAAAATGGAAAGATAAGAAAAGACAAAATAGAAGCAATAGAAAAATTCAGAAATCAATAGAAGCTATAAGACTAAACCTTCAGAAGCTCATATATGTAGTAGCGTATGTCATAATCTGTCAGCGTCGGGTACAAGACTTTAAAATCCGTACTGTTAACATACTCAAAAATTAAACTGGGGGTTTTGGAGTGCTGATCTCGGACTATATCGAGCAATTTCACAATGTTTGGACCTCCACAAAGATTCTGAAGTATCTTAATCTCCCTCTTTATCTGCACAAATTAGAAACGGTATTAGTAATCTATACAAACAATAAACATTTTCTAAGAAGATGCATTTGATATGTGAAGGTATCAACTAGGACATCATCTTTAGTAGCTATTAGGGGGTAAGGTTTTGGAGAAGCATCAATAATAAACCACAAAAAATCCCTGAAATGAAAATTGTTACTTGACAAGGATTACTTAAGAGCATTAATGCATTATAATTACAGTAAAGAGCTAGTTGTATTGTATCAAATAAAATGAAAATGAAACATACAGAATTAACTACTTCTACATCAAGTCATAAATTTTGACGGTAGTCACTAGTACGATCACGAGAAAGAGACAAATTTACCCCCACGGAGGATCATATTAGCTTCTATGAGATCTTAATTTTTTAATTAGTGTGTGTTTCTTTAAGCACATCATTTTGAACTATTGAAAAGAAATTAAATATGAACTCAACAACTGAGAAATAGAAGTCTGCAGAATACACATACATTAAGATTAACCAGTATAAGATCTTGATAAACTTTAATACATGTGAAAGATTACTTGAGAGATCCTTAGACTAATGGAGATATCTAAACATGTCATTTCCCATGCATCATAGTCCAAATTTAAATTATTGTAGGAATCATGTAATGTGCAACACTTATTCCAGATAAATTATGATAGTTACCTTCTTCTTTTTGACCGGCTTGAGAATTTTGATGATGCACTTTTCATTGTTCGTGATATTTATGCCTTCAAAAACCTCACTGTACTTTCCCCTTCCCACTTTCCTAACAACCTCATAATCTTCTTGGTCGCTGAATCAAGGAAATGAGCTTGTTTAGTGCACCTCAAAAACATCAAACGTGTTATAAAACTAAAAGGTGTCTAATATAATAGACATGTAGTGGCAATAGACAATATGAAATATAGATATTTATATATTAGTACAGCATCATTTCTACATTGTTCGTTTCCAACGCAAATATGATCGACTAGGATCTTGGTCATCAATGGTTGTAACACTTTAAGCAATTATATTCCCTCCTACTTTGTTCCCCTTTACTTACTTTGATATAGTAACTTCATCTGTAACAATTCGGGTCTCTATAACCAAGTCGTTCGTTTACGCACTGTCCGCTTCGGGTGGGCATATATCCATTTATCCCCTCACGACTTTCTATCGCGTCTCCAAAGATTCAAACACAATTGGGCAAGCTCAATTGGTACCAAAATTCAACTTAAATCTCTCATTAGGCAGATGTTTTGAGTTCAAATCCTAGGAAATACGATAGAAAGTCGTGAGGGGATAAGTGGGCATAGGCACACCCAAAATGGACAGTACGTAAGCTAATAGTTTGGGTATAGAGACTTGGATGGTTACAAAACGACCTAGCCTCTATGCTCAAGTCGTTATATCATACGTACTGTCCACTTTGGGTGGACATCTACCCACTTAACCTCTCACAAATTTCTATCGCGTTCCCGATTATTCGAACTCAAGATCTCTGCCTAATGAGGTACCAGGATTCAACTTAAGTCTCATTAGGTAGAGGTCTTAAGTTCGAATCATCGGGGACGCGATAGAAAGCCGTGAGGAGATAAGTGGAAATAGGTCCACCCAAAGTGGACAGTACGTAAGCTAACGGCTTCGATATAGAGACCCGGGTCATTACATCATATGTCAGCACATACACACTCGCCTTTACAACATTCAAATTCCTTTTCAGATAGCAACTTCACAAAATGAATACTTTCTGAGAGTGAAATTATACGTCTAATAGCAAATTACATCAACATCATTGCTTTTAAAGGACCAGAAAAAGTTATTCGAAGCTACTGCAGCATAACAACATTTTATTTCAAGGAGTTCTTTATGTTTTGGAGTTGAAATCTATAAACCTGTTTCTAGATATGTTATAGAGTACTTGTCATAATGATGACGTAAGAAGAGAAAGCAGCTAATAACAAGATATTCTTGGTAAAATCCATTCCCAAAAGCCACTATGGAGGTATGGTGCCCAATTGCACAATTCAATGTCCAGCCCAAAGTAAAGCTAATCTAACAAAAGAAACCAAATCATTTCTGTTCCTCAAGACGATGGTTTAGCTATGCATCTAGCATCAGTTGCCAAAGATAATCTATAGAAAAACAAGAGCATTCCGACATTTTGAAATAGTAAACCCAAATACTCTGATGAAAAGAAATAAAAGCTTCACATCTAACTTCCTTGAAAGTGTTAAAATCCCATTTATATGGCAGGTCAAGCATGTAAGAGCTCAAACGAAACACTGTTCAGACATTCCTAAATTGCCATAGTTCCACCTCATAATTCCATTCTATTTTTTTATATTCTTGAACAGAACCTCATTCTACTAAAGATTAACAATAGAAAATCGTCTTCCCACAACCTCTTCTTTTCCCTCAATTAATACCTACATAAAACAATTATTCTATATACATACAAAACTGAACGATTTAAATTTTAAATCATCATAAATAAAATATAATCGAGAGCAAACGCATACAAAATATGCCCACAAAAGAATTTAACTCTAATTCAAATTACAAGATTACGTTCTTAAAATAGAAAAATAGGCAATCAAACGTAAAAACGCCCTGAATTAGGGCTTTTTAGGAATTACCCCCATTGAACGGTAAGAGATTCATAATCCCAGTAATCTCGAGGGCGGCGGACGTTGACATCAGCGTAGATTCGAGCCTGCGACATCACAGAGCTTCAGATTTCTCCTTGGGGAGGAATTTTACAGGTTTTGGATTTTCGCCTGGGATTTTATTTGTATCTATCTTTGTATATTTTATTCAGATACTCTGAGCAGAATCTTCGTCCAAAATTCTCTCTCTTTACAGTTTGATTAAACAAATCGTTTATGCCATCTCCAACAACAGTTTGCAACAAGAGTCTGTTTTGGCAGAATTTATTTGAAAATAATGAGTTATATAATAGTATTTTTTGGAGAATGTATGGTTAAAAAATAAAAAAATTTTATTGATTTGTGTGTAGAATATTTTATTGTGTGAATGTGTGGTAAAAAAATGATAATATAACAAACAATTTAATTTTTTAAAATTAGTACATTTTACATGCCACTTTCCTTTATTTTCTTACTTTTTATTTCTCAAAAATTAATAAATTATATAATTACTAAAATTATTAAATAAAAAATTTAATACATTAAAATATTGCATTTATTAATAATTTTTTAAAAAAAAATATTACACTTGACAATTAAATTTAATGCACAAAAAAGTACATTTAATAATAATCATAACTAATTTTGTCATTTAGCACATGTTTGTTTATCATTAATCAAAAAATTGTTTCTATAGTAAGATTCTCCACCACACATTCACCCAATAAAATATTCTACACATAAACAAATAAAATTATTTTAAATTTCAATCACACATTCTCCAAAAAATACTATTCATTACTATATTTTTCTCTCAATAATGAGAGACAAACAAACACTTAATATTCGGAAATAGTATATTCATCCCACAACAGTCAACTATTATTACTATAATGAGCAATTTTATTTAGGTCCTGTTTGTTTCGAATTAAAATAAAGTTTTAATTTAAATCAAAGTCAAACAATTAATATTAAGAGAGTGTTCGGTAGAGATTAAAAGTCAATTAAAATTGAAAATATAGTCGTTATTGGGTCCCACTCGTCTAATAAAAGTCAACAATAACAGCTAATTTTTCAATTTTAATCCGATTTTAATCTCTACCGAACACGCCCTAAATGTATTATTTGATAACAATAAATTTAAGAAATTACAAAAATTATCTTTAGATTTAAAAATAGGATATATAATGATTGCAATATTTAAGTCTTGTTCGGTAGAGATTAAAAGTCAATTAAAATTGAAAATATAGCCGTTATTGGGTCTCACTCGTCTAATAAAAGTCAACAATAACAGCTAATTTTTCAATTTTAATCCGATTTTAATCTCTACCGAACACGCCCTAAATCATTAAATAATAAAAGGATATCATAGGAATTGAAATTTATTGAAATGGAGGGTAAAATATGAATAATGAAAAAATTCAAAATTACACCAAATGAATAGTGTGTGATTCATTGTATCAAATTGGTGTAGTGTTTTAGTGTACAATGGAGGGGATTTTTTCCCCAAAGTGGTGTTTTTACACCAATTTAGTGCACAATTAGAGATGCCCTAGGCTCTATTTTCTTATTTCACTTTTAAACGAATTGTTTTTAAATGACTATATAGGGCCTATTTGGGAGTTTTAGTTATCGGTTATAGTTTTTCTAGAGTACCGACTTTAAACATTTATGAGGGGACCAATTTTGATTTTGGTAGTTGCGATTTTTAAAACATTTCAATCCATGTTTAAGAGTTTATTATTTAATACTTTTGAAAGTATCTTAAAATAACAAAATTACATATACAAATATATATAAAAGTAAGTGTGAATAAATATTAAATAATATGGAAAAATAGTGTATGTCAGACCTTACAATTAAATATGACTTTACATGGTTTTCTCAATCATTTTCTATTGTGTATGGACTAATATTTGGACTGATTATTGTTACTTTGAATAAACTCTTGCATGCTAATCATTTTCTATTGGATTATAAGATGGAGAAAATTTTGTGAAGCCAATTTTCATGAGTATGTACATTTAAGCTCTTTCTGCTAAATACTTCTTAAGATGACAGTTAAGTTATTTTACTTTGTGAAATTTTCAATTTAAAAAATTCTGTATGAATCTTTTTGCTTATAAGTGATATTTTATTTATAAGTAATTATTACATATAAATTAATTTTTAAATTAAAAAGTGAAATATTTACTTGTAATTTAATTTTAAGTTAGACGTATTTTTTTAACTATAAGCAAATTTTATGATTATAAGCTAATTTATACTTATAAGTAATTTTGTACATATAAACTAAGAGGATTTTTTACATTAAAGTAAAATTTTGCTTATAAAATTTTTTTTAGTTATTTTATTTTGTATTTATAAATTATTTTTGAACAAAATATGGTTGGAAATACTTAACGAGTATAAAATTGAAAGAAAATTTTGAAAAACAACAAAATCATAAATTTGGTGGATTGAGAAATGCAATCCAAAATACTATATAGGTTTTAAGTGATTTTTAAACCACCTAAAGTTGGTGTTTCAAAAAATCATTAAGCAATGATTTTTTTCAATCTTACATAAAATGTTGCCACCAAAAAATGGTCAAACCAAAAGGAAAGGAAAAATAAAAAATAAAAAAAAATAACTCTCAAACAAGCCCTTAGGGTGTAATCAACTATAATTCTGAATTTTAAAAGTCTTTGTATATGTAGGTGTTGTAAATTGAGATATTAAAAATTTTCACTAAATTTTATATGTCTTCAGTATCTCGTAGATTTATAAGGATTTTGTGAATAAAGAAATTCCAAGATATTTTGATGTATTCAAGCTTAAAATAAATGACACGCACTTTTGAAATTCATCATTTTAATGAGATTCTTATATGTTCTGTGAAAATCTGTTCAACTTCACGAAATTTATTAGAATTTACGATCTTGTAAAATTCATGAAATTTTCAGTTGAGGATTACTTAAAATTAATGAGACTTTCAATTTATAATTATAATTTAAATGGCTTTCTTAAATGAGAAGAAAGTAATTTTCAATTTTTTACTATCCAATGAGGTGTCGTGGGGGATAAGAGTAATTTTCAAGTTTTTACTAACCAATGAGGTGCCGTGGGGGATTAGGTGTTTTACAATATATGCACATCTAATTGCGAGAAACTGCATATAACTCATCTCAAAATTAAGTAGCGTAAGAAAGACATATTTTCATTTGCATTTGGTTTCAATCAATTATTGAAAACGAACACATTTATCTGAAGATCGACAGGTGATTCGCTTATTAGTTTACAAGATACCAATCACTAGATAAAATAGCAGCAAATGTCAAATCTTATGTATCCTTTGTAGCTGTGTTCCTAACTTTTGAGAAATTAACAACGTTAATCCAAGTAGATGATACCAATGCATGTTTCCTTTAATTAACTCATTTTGTTGGAAATATAAATCATATTTAAAACCGAAACTAAATTTCGATCCAAACATCCTAGATTAAAATAACCAAAAATGGATCTACATCATACCAGAATATTATGATTCACGGATTTGGATTATATACATGGATACATTATGAACGATTGTTTACTATTACGAAATTACTACGACAATCGATCACGTACTGATGAAAACGAACGAAGAGGTGTGGTTTGTGATCTTCCTCAACCGAATCGCATTATTTCCTCAATGAGACCGTCGTCTCTCTTCCAGATGGGGAGAAGGGAAACTATGTATGGTTTGATATATCGGGGACCATAACCAAAAAGATCTTTTTATATTACATAATTAGAGTTCTCATAATCCCCTATTTATAACAATATTGGTATCTATTCAATTAGCCCATATTTATTAAATATAATTGAATTAAATATATTGTTATTAAATCAGAAAAACTATTGATTTTCCTAACTTCCTAAATATTTAGGAAGACCGTTAGTTTTCCTAAAAATCTCCCACATGACTACATATTATTTCTAAAACAATTATGTTACAAATTCCTCAAGCGCGCATTTGTATGTTATTTATCCTTAGACTTCTCTTTAAACAATTTGGTCCATCTTATATATTAATAATGGAACCAACATGACTTTTATCACAATACAGTCGTGATTAAACCACGATGATCACCATACTAATACACTAATGACATATATCAAATATGGATGAGTATCATGGAAATTACATCAAATGTGATGCCTATTTCTAACTGGACCTTCTTTATTCTTTAGTGAGATCATTCCAAAGTCGTTAATGTAATGCGAACATTGCATATAGAAAACACAAGCAAGCTCA
>CAIGRK010025561.1:0-10367 GCA_903798315.1 Fraxinus greggii | reverse complement strand
GAAAATGACACTGTTGGAATGGAAGTTCTCCAGATCTAAGGCAGACAACTCCTTGTTCTTCTACATGAATCAGAAGCTAGTGATTTTTGCCTTGGTGTATGTAGATGACATTGTGATCACGGGAAATGATCAGAGAGTGCTGCAAGGTTTCATTGATAAGCTAAACACTGAGTTTGCACTAAAGGATATGGGGGAGTTACACCAATTCTTAGGAGTTGAAGTCAGAAGGCATGAGTCTGGAATGCATCTCACTCAAATTAAATACACGAAAGACTTACTGGAAAGGTTTAACTTCCAGCACATTAACCCCTGTGCTACACCTATGACAGTAGGGAAATATATCTCCAAAAATGAAGGTACGGAAATGGCAGATCCTACATTGTATAGAAGCGCTATAGGTGGATTGCAATACTTAGCTCACACTCGGCCTGACATAACTTTTGCTGTAAACAAATTGAGCCAATTCTTACAAGCACCTACTGATGTTCATTGGAAAGCAGTCAAAAGAATCATCAGATACCTCAAAGGAACCATTGAGCAAGGTTTATGGATCCAAAGAAGTGATAGAACTGATCTTACTGGTTTTACTGATGCTGATTGGGCTTCTTGCCCTGATGACAGAAGGTCCACAGCAGGATATTGCATCTACCTTGGTGAAACCTTAGTGGCTTGGTCCTCCAAGAAGCAGCAAGTTGTCTCCAGGTCTAGCACAGAATCAGAATACAGAGCACTTGCACAAGCAGTCGCAGAAATAACTTGGATTGAATCTCTGCTTAATGAAATTAAGTTACACTCCTTTTCTTCTCATATACTCTGGTGTGACAACCATAGTGCAAGTGCTTTGACCTCAAACCCAGTCTACCATGCACGGACAAAACACATTAAGTTAGATGTTCATTTTGTTAGATATAAAGTCCTTGAAGGAAAGTTGGAAATCAAATATGTTCCATCATCATATCAGATAGCTAATTAACTGACCAAGCCCCTTGCACAAGCCAGATTTTATTCCTTAAAGACAAGCTTGGAGTTAAGAGATGAACTCCAGCTTGGGGGAGTATGTTGAAGTTTGCATTCTATTCACCAAACACAGCATAAGGAAAACAATGGCAAATAACAACTTCATGTGGTCCCATTCCTCACTTGAGAAAATCTGTTGCAGCTGCACTCCATTCACGTGATTTTTCATCATTCAATTTGTTATTCTTTACTTGGTCACTACTCCAAGATTGTCTATATATTTTTATCATATTCATTGTTAAAATATATTCGACATTTAACCCTTTAGCTCTTAAATCCATCTGGTTCTTTTCAAGTTCAATTTTGAGAATTATTCTAACTTGAACTTACTAGGGTAGACAACGAACACTTGAGGCATGTCAAAAAATCAAACATTGCTTAGAATAGGAAGATAGCTACTTTGCAAGATTTTCAACATAAATAACACTTATAATTGTTTGTTAGAACTGTTGATATTGTATACTACTCGCCGAGTTTATATTTCCAAGTTTATTATTAACAATTAACATGGAATTAGAAGGTTTTGTGCATTTATTTTTTCCTTAAGGCTCCCTACATAGATTTTCATCCAATTTATTAAAGAAGATAATACAGTACTTTAGGGACTAATTAGCGTATTTTTGGCTCATGTTTATAAATTATTTATAAAGACTCAAATCACTTTTTATTCACCGATTTCGAAAGACCTACAAGTATTATTCATTTCCCCACCACTTATTTCCATTTATTTATAATTTAAACCGTTTATAAATACTTCCCAAACATTAGAATAACCGGTCACTATCTCATATACTGTGTTTATACAGAAAAAAATGAGATAAAATGAATTACAAAGGAGGCTAGAAATAGTTCATCAACTCAAGGTGATTGCAATGGATTTGAACATCATAATATTAAATTTGCCTATGCCACTGAGAAAAAGCAGAAGTAACAAAAAGATATATAGATTAGCGAAAACCTGGTCAGAAGAATTACAGTACACCAATCGCTTTTCGTGATCTACTAGCCAATTACTAGGCTAATGTCCTCTTGTCAATGTAGTCTGGAACGGGGAAGGCAATATTTTCGTTTCTCTTGTTTTTCCTGTAAGATTTATGAGTAAAATAATTACCGTTTACCATCAAATCTTCCAACAGTCAAGAAATATTTTTATTGACCTAAAATGAAAATAGAAGTTAAAAGCATTTGTAATAGATGTATTACATGTAAAAATACTGAGTCTAAAGTTTTACCACAAGATTTGTGTATCCTTTTACCTGTACCCAGTGAGCCTTCATGTTTCAATAGACTTTCAGTTGTCATTGCTTAGAACTAAAATGGGTAGAGATTCCATTTATGTGGTAGTGGATAGATTTAGTAAGTTAACACACTTTATTCCTTGTCATAAAACAGATGATGCCACACACATAGCTGACTTATTTTTTAAGGAAATAGTGCGACTCCACGGGATACCTATGAGTATTATGTCTGATAGAGATGGTAAGTTTCTTAGTCATTTTCAGAGGGTTTTGTGTGGTAAATTGGGAATTATTATTTTCTGTTACTTGTCACCCACAAACATATTGACAAACTGAGGTAGTTAATAGGACATTGACACAACTTTTGCGCACATAGTGAATAAGATTTTAAAGAGTTGAGAGGATTGCTTGCCATACATAGAATTTGCATATAATAGGGCCATGCATATTCTACTACTTATACACCTTTTTGAAATTGTATATAGTTTTATTCCATTAATTCATTTAGATTTAATTCCTTTACCTGTTGATGAAAGAGGTAATCTAGATGGGAAGAAGAAGACTGAATTGGTAAGATCAATCCATGAGAAGGTGCATTGCTATATTGAGAAGAATAATGATTATTATGCTTCTCAAGCTAATAAAGGACGGAGGGGTGTTACATTTGAACCAAGTGATCGAGGTCGGGTGCATATGAGAAAAGAGCGTTTTCCGACCTAAAGGAGGTCAAAATTGCAACCGAGAGGAGATGAACCATTTCAAGTGCTTGAAAATATCAATGACAATGCCTATAAATTGGATCTTCCAGATGTGTCAATGTTTCTGATCTTTCTCTATTTGACGCAGGTGGAGATTCGAGGACGAATCATTTTGTAGAGGGAGAGAATCAGATGACTACCTTGAGACGAAGACTAACAATGATCCGTTAATTGTGAAAATAGAACCAATGACGAGATCGCGAGCAAAGAAGATCAAGATAGTCATGTGATTACTTGTTCAAGCTACGTGGGCCGAGACTATGATTGCAACGAGCAAAACATCAAGTTTCATGTTGGGCATGGAAACAAAACCAAGATTTGTGCACTTAATTCAAGCTAAGTCAGAAGAAGCGAAGCCTGAAGTGTAGTAGGAAAGTGGTGTGTGACGCAGTCAAAATAGGTCGCCCATGCACAGGGTGCAAAATTTCAATCCGTAACCAAATCAATTGAACGGCACACTTGGGAGAATACACAGTGCGCGCAATACAAAAATTTGAAGGCGGTTTAATTTTTCCTTTTTTGTTTAGAGCTCTATTTGTTTGATATTTTACGTTCTAATTAGGGTTTTTATGAGTTGCCTATATATATGGCCTCATTCTTTTCATTGTAAAAACAACACATTATTTAGAGATTAAATCAAAGCAAGGTTGTTTTCTTCTTGTTCTTCATTAAACTCAGCTTCGAACTTACTAAGAATTTCATCTTTGTGGCGTTCAACAACTTCATAGCAGTGTTCATAATTTTGGTAATTAAGGGGTCAAATTCCTTTACAACTTTGGTTCTTTGATTCAATAAATTATTGGACCATGCTTCAAACTGGAATTTTAGCTTTCTTGGGGTTGTGATTTAATCTTGTGCGAGTTTTGGAGCTACTATTGTCACGTGGGTTCACATCAGTGGGACGCACGGGAAAAGGGAGGGAAAAGGAGGATGCAGGGGGAAGGGGGAATTTGATACAAAAGCAGGGGCAGAGAAGGGGGCGTGGATTGGGTGAAGATGAAGACACATTCTCGTTTCGAAAATATTGTGAAGCCATCGTACATAAAATTAATTAGCAGAGTTATTTTTCATTTTTATCCCTCCTCCTTGATCCTCTTAGACAAATTGCATATGAAATATAGACAATGACTCAGGACATTAACATAATCTTCTTATGAAGTACTGAATAGGATATAACATGTCCCCCTAAGAAACAGTTAGCAAATATATGCATATCCAAGTGTCTATTATATCGTCTCTACATAAGTTTTCTCCAATTTTTTTGAAAGATATGTATTTTTATATAAATGGTGCTGAATTTTAAATTTAGTGTTATTAGCTTGTTCAATTACAATATGATTTTGCACATGAACATGATATTCTTTTATCATATTTGACGTGTTAACTTTCATTCTCTATCATATTGTTCAGCACAGATTATGTAGTTGAGTCTTAGAGCAGCATTTTTGGAGACGCAGCCTATATGTGCCCAAATTTTTTTTTTTTCAATTTTTGGACATGACCAAAGGAGTGGTAGACACATCAGAGAGTGTGCAATACACGTCTAACATGACACAGTTTTCTTGAATGCCCAACTTCTTAGTTTGCTATATAAATATTCCAGAGAACATCAAAAATCAAATTTTCTAGTTACTTTTTGGATATAAATCTGGATTTGTATTCTCATCTTGACTAGCCTAATTAGATGATTTTAGTACATTGTATCTCAATTCATGAGCAAACAAAGAAATAAAAAAATTATTTAATATCGAGTTCATTCAGCATCAATACTTAAAGCATTGAAGCCATAAGGAAAGTCTTCAAGCCATTAAGCAATCCCCTTATTTCTAAACTATTTCCAGCCTTGCAGAATTCCCCTTGATATTATTAATTCAGTATGATTATAGAGGATCCGAAATCTAAAAAAGAATGGATCAGCTCTGTTATAAGATAAATTGCTGTAAAAATAAATGAGAAACAATGAATGGCAATTGCAAACATACCAGGGTTCCTTTTGTCTGTTAAGAAAAACAAAAGCTCCAAAACCCAAAATGATCACAATTTTTAGTACCTGAGAAGAGAAGAACTACAAAAAGTTAACAGCTGCCATCTTCTTCCTGAAAACTGATACCATTTTGCTCTTTCTAGATCCACTAGGAAACTAATGCAGCAAGGAAACTGGCTCATCTTGAAATATATGCACAACTCGTGATGTCAACAGAGTCTAGGATATTCTTTTAGCTGTAAATACACTTCACATGAAATATATACATGATTCTGTGCCCAATAGATTGCCAAAGGGCCCGTAATACCCCATAGTGAAAATTAGCATGTCTTAGTTTTCAATTAATTTTGGTTCCATTTCTATTTGAACTTTGAGATAGGCTTATAATTTGGTGTTAACAAAGATGTGCTTCAAATAGAGAAACTCTCACTTGATAACTTCTAGAAGTGGAAAATAAGGTAGGTATATCATGCGCAAGAAATGTAAGTTATTTATGATAAGAACTAATCTGCACAACATAGTTAAGGGCAATTCACTCTTACAGTTGACAGTTCTTCCTTTTTTGTTAAGCCAGTAAACCAGCTAAGAGACACTCTCATTTGGATCCCACAAGTTGTGTTAGGCAATTCCTTCTTGGAAAGATTAAAAAAGAGGGAGAAAAAAAAAAAAAAAACTTATCTAGGTTTCCATATGGCAGTTTAGCTTAAAAACATAAAAACTTGATATAGGTTGAAGTGGTTTGTTGCACAATCTAACTATTGTAAGAGCATAGATGTAGAAGCCCATCTAATGAGGAAAAGGTGGTGGAATAAGGAAGTCCTATGGCAGTTAAGCTTAAAAAAGAATGTTGCAGAAACTTTCAAATATAGAATAGTGAAATAAGGATGAAGGGTAAGTTATTATTAAGAATGCATCTGGTTAAACACAAAAGAGAATTGAAGACTTAAACCAGGTTATTGTATCAAATGAAACCAAAGTTTTATGCCATTGTTATGGAGTTCAAAGAAACATGGAGAAATTATTTTGACAAATTAGTCAATAAAATCTATAGCACAATCTTAGATAGCTATTAAATTCTATTGAATATAGAAACATTAACTATAAATTCAGACAACGAATAAGCAAGCAGAAAAGAAGCAAGATTTGCAAGGTATTTTATTTAGATAAAAATAACAATAATAAGATACATAAATG
This sequence comes from Fraxinus greggii, assembly GCA_903798315.1. Lineage (NCBI taxonomy): Eukaryota > Viridiplantae > Streptophyta > Magnoliopsida > Lamiales > Oleaceae > Fraxinus > Fraxinus greggii. The sequence goes on along the minus strand of CAIGRK010025561.1, from coordinate 4,176 downwards.
CTCTGGCGAGTGCTAGGGAAAAAAAAATGATATCAGGCATATCAATGATATTATTAAGAATGTATATCAGAGCAACCATGAGAGTGAGATCAGTCGTGTCAGGATACTTGTAGAGAGTTTTCTATTATTCTGGTATTGCAACAAGGTTTTGCCTTGTCTTTTTTGCTTTAGCACGACAAGCTTATGAGGCACATATGAGATAACGTCCATTCGTTTTTCATCCATTGACGACAAAGAAAGGAGTAATTGTTGAGGGTGAACTTCATATAAGATATTCTCTGGGAAAAATAGAGAACTCATAAAAGAATCTATGTGGTTGGAAGGTACCTACACAAATAAAAAGAAAGCTCTATAAAATGATTATTAGATCTACTACACAATGGTATTGTATCTTGGGATATTAAAGGAAAAATAAGCATTAAATAAAATAATGCAGCAAAAATGAGTATGTTAAGATGGACGTACGCTGATGGAAAAAAATAAGAACTGAAAAGATATACCAACAAGAGTAGAGGATACTGACACAGGACAATAAGGGAATGGAAACTTATATGGTTGGGAATGTTTTGCATTGACAATATTTTCATATTTCTGAGAGATATGATGTTATTAGAACAACATAGATGATAGAGTGGTAGACAAAATAAACATGGTTGCAAAAAGAAATAATTTCATTTGACTTTTAGTAGATGAGGTATCGGATGAAATGAAATGGGAAAAAGGATTATATAGCTGATCACAAGTTCATTGGCAATAAGAATTAATTTCTTTATTTTGTTGCTATTGTCCTTTCATTTCTCTGTCCTCACCCATGAAGATCTAAGCATACTGTTCAATTAGTTTCTTATATTTTCCACAAATTGCTCCTAGTTTTTTTGGTGTAGGGTTTAGTTTCTTCTTCAATAGATCCCGCTTCCCCTCCCACAATCCCTCTTCTGTAAAAATAAGATTAGAAAAGTAAGTCAACCACAATTCAAGTATGCAATTTTAATAGACCAGAATTAGTAAAAGAGATTCTGACAATATCATTAAGGATCACAAGTATTCGCTTTTACCTGTCCAACTAGTCCACTAGATGCATCATCTGGAGAGCTCTCAGGTCCAGATTCTTGCTGATTGCAAAAATTTCTCTCCCCCATTTTAGTCTCATATTCATTTCTGAATGGCACATTACACTGCTATCATCAAATCAAATCAGACATGTCAGTAACCTAATCCAAAAGTTTCCACTTGCACCCGGTATATATCTCAAGCAATACGCATACTCTCTTTCATAACCAAAAACATAGCATCGTCTAGAGGCATCTAACAGGTTACAAAAGAAGCATCTACTAAGTTCATCAAGATAATAGTTACCATATGCCAAAATAACTTTGTACATATTAAATTGAAAGCTTTTACACAATGGAATTAGAACTCTTTTCTTGAAACTAAATAGAACCTGACTTAAACTATCACAGAAATTGTACCTTCTCAGCCATTTGTGATTTTGAAGAATATTTCTTCTCTTGCCGAGTTCTGGCTTCAAGACGTCCTAGTATTTTCATCATCTTCTTACCCGCAGTTGTGATACATAAACGTTGTGTGTTATCTGGGAATATCCACATACCAGATCTTTCAGAGGAATGATATTCCTCTTCATAACATTCTAGTGATTTTGTTTTCTGATTGGAAGCCACTTGAATATAAAGTTTAGTTGAACTCTCCAATTCAGTTCTTGTATCTCCTCCCTCTACAGCTGAAGATTTGGAAGAACCTAAACTATAAGCTTGAACAACCTGCAATTGGTCCTTGTTCATTAATCCAGAACTTGTTGCTGTTCCCAAAGTGGATGGCCTCATAAATTCAACAGCTGATTTTTTCCGTTCTTTCACAGTTAGTTCTCCATGAGCGGCTGTAGATATATCCTCAACCTTTGAATCTTTTCCTTTAGATATAATAGGTGTTGTACTTGACTCCAACTTCTGTGCAGCCTGAGATGGTTCAGTGTCACCCAAAACAATATCTGCTCTTTTACTGATATTAGCTGGGATCTGATGAATAATCCAAGTAACACAATGATGCTTAAGAAGAGATTATTGTTGAACTACTTAATCTATAAGTTTAAGCTATTGGAGAGTGTCATATGTATATCATTTTAATATTGTCTTCAATATGTCCCCTCACGTGCAAGGGGGTTCATTTTTTTCCCATTAAAGCTCAACATGTGGTCAATTCATTTAAACAGGTGGCGGCGAGAATTGGATAACATGTTGGACCACTAGATCTAAAAATTTAAACTATTAGAGAGAGTCACATGTGTATTATTTATATTGCCTTCAACAATATTATACCACTATAAACTATATGAAGGAAGTACCTGGACTAGATTACTTTCGAAGGCACTTATCATTTTTCTCACATTGCTAGGGGTTTTCCCCAGAGGACCTTGATGCTCAGATTTATGAATAGGATCATCTTGCATCTCTGAGGATGCTGAAGTGCTCTTTTCAGAGATCTCTGATTCACTTTCCGACATGGATGAAACTTCTTGCTCAACAAATGGTATTGAAGGAATAGGAGCAAGTGGCAAGTGGGTTTCAAGTTTTTCTACTGGTCCCCTTTGATCTACTTGAAGAAATTGTGATTTGACTCCATGTCTAACTGAAGAAGATGAAGCACCTTCATTATGATCTGCAGCATTCTAAAACATGGAGCCTCAACTGTTAGGCCAAACCAAGCAGCTTGTTAAGACTGTTCTGAATAAACAACTATTGATTATCAAACAACTGATTAATCCTTAACTGGGATTGGACTCTCAAGGGTGCTTCCTTCTCTATTTTGGTAATCAGATTGAGGGTGAACTGAAGAAGCAGATTTTGCCAATGAACCAGCTTGTGGAGCTACAACTTCATGGCCGATTACTTCTATGTTAATAGATCTTGCTCGGGAATCTTGAAATTTTCATAGTAGTACAATCAAGGAAAAATCCTTCAGCAAAGATGGTATTTATAAACATAGATCACTGGTGTCATTATTCTTTCTTCAATCTCCTTTTCTTTTAGAAATTTGTGAGTTCAATTGCTTACACAAAGATAACCATGATGGTATTCTTTCAGTCATACAATCAAGGAAAATCCTTCAGGAAAAATATTATTTTATAAAACATTGATCACTGGTTTCATTATTTTCTTAAATTTCCTCTTCTTTTAGAAATTTGTGCGTTCAATTGCTTGGACAAAATAACCAACCTGAGACCTCCGGCGTATTGGGCATGTATGTCTCAACAGGATCACCGGTGGAATTTGCATCTTGGGCATGTATGACTTCTGAATATCTAAGGTTAATGCTGGGATTTACATCTTGTTTCTTCTTCACTGCAGATTCTCTCTACATAAAAGAGCACAAAAGTACAGTTTTGACACCACCAGAAGAAAAATCCTACAGAAATGGAGTAGGAATCAAATGCATTCAGAACTGAGATGCAGAAAGTTCATCAATTCTCACAACTATAGCTTTATCCTAGTAAGCATTTTTACAAGGAAAATTTTCTATAAAATAACATCACTCACTGTTGATGTAAAGGCATTCTTCAAGACCCCATAGACTTCCTCAAAAACAATTAAATATATTTTCTTATGTGTAGAAGCATTTTACATACAGAAGTTGTATCTCACATTCATCAGTGCTAGAATAAAGGGCAGGTACTAAATGTAGATTACATTTTTCATCGGAGGGTTCCATAATATGTTGGTTATGCTTCTTTGATTAGCTCAGGAAATTATGAACTAGAAGATTTATTTTATTTTATTTTTGTGTGTGTCTATAAGAGATATCCTTAAATCAAGTGAGGAACTCTTTTGCATCTTTTCATTCTCATCTGTAAACTTTTGGTCAAGGATTCAAGGACAGGGGGTGGCCACCCTAACTAATTTTTTTATTGTCTCTCAGGGAAATTACAAGGGCTGGATGGAGGATCAAGCGCTAAACCCCTTTGGACGTCAGTTTCAAAAACTCAAACCACCTAGCTTGGTACGCATTATTGTAGAGGAGGAAACTTCGTGACAAGGCTGGCAAACTAGTATGGAATCTTATTCCCGGATGCATTGTATGGTGTGTGTGGAGGAAAATGAATAACCGATGCTTTGAAGACCAAAAACGGACCATAGAACAATTTAGAGAATTGTTTTATTTTAC
>CAIGRK010025406.1:0-15047 GCA_903798315.1 Fraxinus greggii | reverse complement strand
AAGTAAATCAATCTTCCAATCAACCTCCTGTATTGAGCAGGGTCAGACAAGATTTTCCCCTCATCCTTGAACAACTTGGTGTTTTGGTCAAGTGGAATCTTGGCTGGAGTAACCCCAATTGTTCCTGAATCAGCTAAGATATATAGTGCATACTTCCCTTGACAAATCTGGATTCCTTTCGCTGATCGAGCATCCTCAATTTCAAGGAAATATTTTAGATTTCCCAAATCCTTAATGTTAAAATTATCATCATCTGGTGAATCTATGACTGGAGGTCTTGAGTGAATCTATGACTTCATCATTGTCCCCAGCAATAATTATGTAATCAACATAAACCAATATTACTGTGAAGGACTTCCCTGTGACCCTTGTGAACAAGCTGTAATCTGCCTTGGATTGTTGAAAACTTTGATTAGTGATGAAAACGGACAGCTTTGAGTACCATTGTCTAGATGCCTGCTTCAACCCGTATAAACATTTATTCATCCTCCAGATTTTTGATTCTTCATTTTCAAGGTATCCAGGAGGCATTTGCATATATACATCTTCTTCCAAATCTCTGTACAAGAAGGCATTGTTAACGTCGAACTGGTGCAAGTACCATCCCTTTATTACTGCTACTGCAAGTAGCGTTCTCACAGTCACCATCTTTGCCACTGGTGAGAATGTTTCGTGGTAATCTATTCCTTCTAGCTGGGTATATCCCTTTGCTACTAATCTCACCTTATGTCTTTCAATTGTTCCATCAGCATTGAATTTCACCTTATAAACCTATTTGCATCCTATATGTAACTTTCCAGGTGGAAGGTTAGGCACATTCGAAGTTTGGTTTGACTCAAGTACCTTTATCTCAGCCTGCAAAGCCTTACGCCATTCAGGGTGTTTCACGGCTTCTTGATAAGAATTAGGCTCTGGATGCTCAAGTATAGATAAGGCAAAGACTTTGTGTTTGTTGGACAGTTTATGATGTGAAAGTGTTGCACATAAGGGAAAAGTATTACCTGATTTCATAGTACCTTTCTGCTTGTTGACATAATCATTCCAGAACAACATGGGCAATTCACTCTGGAATCTTAGTACTCTAGCCACATTCAAGATGTGCTGGTGTTTCTTTTCAACAACGGCATTCTGTTGAGGGGTTTCTACACATGTGCTTTGGTGTATGATCGCCTTTTCCAATTAAAATCATTTTCTCTCATCCATTGCTAGTTCTAATGGCCTTTATTTTGGAATTAAATTGATTCTCAATCATGGCATAGAAATTTTGTAAGACAATGGATGCATCAGACTTTAGTTTTCGAAAATAAACCCAAGTACATCTACTATGATCATCAACAATAGTAAGGAAATAATTTGATCCATCATAAGCAATGTCAGTACAAGGCCCCTACAAGTCACAATGGGTTAAGTCAAAGCAATTTTGTGATCTGTGTTGGCTGATATTGAAAGGCAGCTTATGTAATTTTGCTAAAGGACAAATAGGGCAGTGCTTATTGTTGTCTTTTGCCTTAAGACCTTGCTGTAAACTAGTTAAGTGTAACCTAGAATCTGATAAGTGGCCTAGTCCAAAATGTCATAGATCAGGTTCTTCTTGACTTGTATTAGTAAAAGCAGACAGACCAGTTTTGTTACTCAGTTTTGGTATGTCCTGAACAAGAGCAGTGTGGGAGACTTCTTTTAGCAGTAGATGGTAGAGACCTTTCCTCACTTCATCCAGATCAATCGTCTTCCAAGTTGAAAGGTCCTGCACATAACAAGAGTTAGAAGAAAAAAATGAGACATCACTTAGATCCTTGAGCTAGTTTTCTGGCAGATATAAGGTTGAAAGAAAAAGATGGGATGCATAAGACATCATGAAGAAATAAACTATATGTGATCCTAATGCTTCCTATATAAGTGGCTAATGCTATATTTCCATTAGGCAATGTGAATAGATTGTGAGATTTTAGATTGGATGGTTGTGATAAAAGATACTGAGCAAACCTTATGGTCTATGGTTCCCGTATCCAAAACCCAAGGTGTGTTGGAATTTTTTTTGTTCTTTACCCTGTAAGCAGATGAACATGTATAAGGAATTTCAAGTGTATATGTGTGTTTGGGAGAAAATAAATTCAGACCCAGAACATAGTTAGCAGACAATGTATGAGGCTCACTGATCTGTGGCTTAAGTAGAGCCATCAACTTAGTATATTACTCCTGAGTCAAACCAATTTAGTTCCTGTCACTAACTTCCTCTTGTGGAGACACCATAGGTAAAGAATTTTAGCCTACAGAGGTAAGATTTGCTTGCGGTTTTCCATAGAGTCTGTGATCTGGTGGATATCCATGGATCTTGAAACAATTGTTGATAGTGTGTCCAGGCATTTGATAGTGCGTGCATACAGGCTTATCTTTGTTTGTTTTAAAACACCTTTCCAGTGAATGACTTGGTATTTTGCAAAAGGTGCAATAATATTTCTTCTGTGGTCCTATATTCCTCTTTTCTGCCTCCCTTAGAATGGTTCTTGACACAAGTGTCATTCCTTCAGTGTTAGGGACATCAGTGGAAATATCCCTTCCCTTCACTTCTTGCTAAATTATGGAGTAAACTTCATTTAATTTTGGGAATAACTTGTTCAACAGGATTTGAGCCTTACGTGCCTTGTAGGAATCATTGAGTCCCATAAGAAACTTCATTACCCAATCCAGACCCTCTACAGGAGCAATTAGGAATAGATTCGTAATTTATTAACTCATCAAGTAGTGTTTTCAGCTTTGAAACATAGGTACTCACAGTATCCTGTTCCTACAGCAGTCCAGCAATGTTTTGCTTGACTTTATAAATCCTGAGAGTATTCTGTTGATCCAGGCGATACTCTAATTCAAGCTAGAGTTGGTGTGTTGTCTCAACGTACAAGTTGCTGGCCTTAATGTCTATTGTCATGGTGTTTTGCAGCCAAGTAATAACTATATCATTGCATCGAAGCCAATGTTCCATCAAGGGGTTGTGTATGTCAGCTGACTCACAGATCCTACTATCAACTAAGCCAAGCTTGTTCTTGATTCGAAGAGCCCTCTTCATGGACATTGCCCAAAAGTGGTAGTTACTGGAATCGAGCTACTGTGTAATGAGTAGTACCCCTGAATTTTTGTCTACTCTAATGAAGTATGGACTGATGGGAAGTGAGGGATCATGAGTTCTTGTATTTGTGTTTGTGTTTTGAGGTATTGTTTAATTTTGATTTTCATCTGTGTTGATGCCATTACCATCATTTTCAGCCATTTTAGCTCTGATACTATATAAGAAATGCTAATAAACTGAATAGAAGAAAAGATGAACAAATGAAATTAATGAAGCATCAGTTGTCGATGCATTCTGTATTTTCATATATTTTGTGATATATATACACACACACACACACACATATAGCAGCTAAAAACTATACATGTGGCAGACAAAAAAATTGTTACAAAATATTTACACGTATACACTATAACATAATTTGGAATCTAATTGTAACCGCATCAGGCCATGTGAGTGAGCTGACAATGCAGTCTTCTAGGACCTTCTTAGCTCACGTCAATTTGATCTTCAAAAAATTACATCAGATTTAGAACTAAACTAATCCATGCTGGCCTGTTTTTCGTATTCTCATAATAACTGCACTTTATCCAACAAGTAATAAATTCAATAATGGTTTGTGTTTTGATTTAACAGGTAAACAGCGAACACCCATTAGCCAAGGCGATTGTTGAGTATGCCAAAAAGTTTAGGCAAGATGAAGAGAACCCCTTATGGCTTGAAGCCGAGGAATTTGAATCCATAACTGGCCATGGTGTGAAGGCCATTGTTCAAAACAAGGAAGTTCTTGTGGGAAACAAGGGCTTAATGTTGGCGCAAAACATCAATATTCCACTTGACGCCGAGGAAATATTATCAGAAACTGAAGGGTTCGCCCAAACTGGGATTCTTGTATCCATCGACAGGGAGTTGGTTGGAGTTCTTGCCATATCTGATCCATTGAAGCCTGGGGCTCGTGAAGTTGTTTCCATTCTCAAGTCGATGAAAGTTAAGAGTATAGTAGTCACAGGTGACAATTGGGGAACTGCAAATTCCATTGCCAAGGAAGTTGGGATAGATACTGTCATTGCAGAAGCTAAACCTGAGAATAAGGCCGAGAAAGTTAAGGAACTACAGGTGAGTAAAATATCTCGACCATTCTTGTAAAATACGAACTCATGAATAATTTAATTTGTTAATCCAAGTTCCATCTAACCAATGGATCAACATATCTGTTATGTGGGAGGGTTTTTTTATCCAATCAACACAGAGGTGGAGTATTTATTGATATTGAAATAAAATAAACTACAAAATTAAGAGGGGACATGCGACCTTACCTCCAGTCAACGAAAGTGTGATGCCAAAAAATTAACTAGTCTAGGAGACTGGACATTGAAGTGTAAAAGTAACCAATGCTACGATGTTGGAAAATATTGCTTTCACTTAAAGGGGTTGAAGAAGAAACCAAAGAATGTAATCAAGAACTTCAAAGAACAATAAAAAAAAGGCCAAAACACAAAAATGATATTGTTGTCCTCAAACGGTATTTGCCCCCTCTCGAATTGAATTTTGATGCTTAAAGGATTTTTTGGCAAACGGTTTGTAGAATTTATCAAGCCTTGTAATAGAAAACACTTGAACACTCAGTGTTTTCTACCAAAATTTCGAGAACACAAAAAAGAATTTTGAATATGATTCACATTTGGAATGGAATATGATTTCAATGGATTTCTATATTATTTTCAATGTGTTTTGTATTGATCTCAAGACATCTATTTATAGATCTTCATCAATACCCACAAAATGGAAACAAAAATCCGTGAAAAGTTGCACCAAAAGTCACAACTGTTCATCAAAAGTCACAACAAATTCAAAGAAAAAAGCCAGCCCAATGACTACTTTTTTGTTCTATGCGACCGCATAGAACAACCCTATGCAGTCGCATAGAAGATCATCTGTAAGGTTTGAAATCCCTGCATGTCTATATGCGACCATATTCTAGGCGAATTATGTGGTTGTATTGAATATACTTATGGCCTCCAAATTCATTTCTCATTCCAAATCCAATTTTATTAATTTTGAACAATAAGTTCAACATATTAACACGTGCCCTTTTCATGCTTCGCATCACTTTACTCCTAGTCATATACTTAGTATGCTACTCATGGATATTCTCTTTGTTATCTTAACATAGTGCCTATGTGCCAAATTATTATTCTAACTGCATACATTTTACATTTTTTACCATCTCCAGGCTGAAGGAAATGTTGTGGCAATGGTGGGAGATGGAATCAACGACTCGCCGGCACTTGTAGCTGCAGATGTTGGAATGGCAATCGGTGCAGGCACTGACATTGCTATTGAGGCAGCTGACATTGTTTTAATGAAGAGCAATTTGGAGGATGTCATAACTGCCATAGACCTTTCCCGTAAAACCTTTTTCAGAATCCGTCTCAACTATCTCTGGGCATTTGGTTATAATATCCTCGGCATTCCAATCGCTGCTGGGGCCATTTTCCCATCCACCGGATTCCGACTACCTCCATGGATTGCCGGAGCAGCAATGGCAGCCTCTTCAGTCAGTGTCGTTTGTTGCTCTCTTTTGTTGAAATATTACAAGAGACCTAAGAAGCTGGATGCTCTTGAGATGAGAGGAGTAACTGTTGAGTGATTGTTTAGCTTTCATAGTGTTGAATCATGTAAATATCTGTGTGGGATTATTCTGATTGAAATAAGTTGTTAATAGACTATAAAGGGTTTTGCTATTTTTACACCCTTCACAATAGGGGGCCCACGATTTTTTATTGGACGTGGGCCCCCCTATTGTGAGGGGCTGTACACCGAGGTGTCAAGCCCGATGTACATATAGCAAAATCCAACTGTAAATCAAGCTTGGTTATCTTCTGTGGCTTTGAATCAAAAGTATATTTCTTTGTGTATTGTCCATGCCAAAAGCTTCTGTTAATGGTTTACGTATGTTTGGTTAGGTAGATTGGACAACGTTAGGAAACTAAAATCTTGATTATTGAGCTCTGTATATACATAATGATGATCTTGAGGTTGTATACAACATATTATCTCTAAAATGGTTCCCATCTATCTCCCTTTTGTACTTGTTCACATGTATATTTAATGTTTATCATTGCCGAATTGAATCAAATTATTTCTCAACATGTTTAAGTATGCTTGCTCATTCGCTCACTCACCATAGTGACTAGTTAAATAATCTTTTGACATATTTCGTGTGGTAACTAACTCTCTTTTTTCAGTTTTGTTTTATCATTATTTCAAATATATTATTTACAATTCTTGGTTAATGATTAAGAACGTCTATCCTTGTTTTCAAATTCATTTTTTTTCAAATTCATTTCCAACCATAAATATTAATGAGACTCACAATTTTTATCAAACTTTTCAACCATATATTTTTGAGATTATATGGTGTTGCACTTTGAAATTACCAAGGTTTTTAGATACATCAAAATATGACAATGCAATAATCTAACTATCTATCAATTCTCAAATTCAAGTCAAAAAAATTGAAATCAATCTATTGTCATAATCATAGATCTAACAATTTAAGTCCAACATAAATAAATCTATTATGAGCTTGCTCAAGAGTTCCTCGTATCAATCATATTAAAGAAAATAAAGAATAGTGGGGTGTCATCCATGACACCCTGGCTGTAGTACAAACACGAGATCGTGTATAAGTATGTGGAACGATATTATGCTCATCTTTTGAATGCACAAGGGCCGATTTCGACCTGTCCTAGAAGAAAGAAATCAACCCCAAGCCAAGTTTAGTCTCTCTTTCCTCCTTTTTATCGAATAGATATCAATGACATGTTTTTCGACAACCTTTTTGTACTTAACTGTTTCTAATGATTAAAATGTTTCAGGTAAGAAACGAGAAGTTATAATTTGTCACACACAGTGTTGAAAAAAAAAATAATAATAATAATAATAATGTTGTAAGAGAAACATTTCAGACTTTTGAATAGATACCGAGACGAGATGTTATGATTTGTCACGTGTCTTTTAGAAATGAAGTTGTAATGGAACGTCTTGATCTATCTACCTTTTGTTTTGGAGGTTAATAAATAAATAGATAGGATTTTAGGAAGCATTATCTTCCCTTAAGGCTTATTTGTGCATAAACTTCAACTACATATCAAATTATTTTACGTATTGAATAAAAGAACGTAACAAACCATTCCCAAATCATTAGGGATCAACTTGCATGTGCATGTATTGATTTTACTTCAATGGATCAAAGGAGAATGAACTTCGAATCAAAGGAAATCATATGTAATAATACAATGTGTCGCAAGAAATCGATACTCACTTTTTCAATATATCATTTATCCTCCCTTACAAGGTATTAATTCCCATTTCTTTAAGGTGACAATATCCACTAGAATTACAGGATAGTAGCGAGTATTAACCAAGGTTCTAAGGTTATTATTACCCTCCTAGCCAAAAAAAAAAAAGGCAGAATTTCGAGATCGTCACAATGGTAACTTGTGTAGACTCTGCAAAATTTTGAGATGCCTTCTCCCTTCGTTTGTCTATGAAACATATGCAACCCACAAATTAAATTATGAATTACTTTTGCAGTTTTAAAATTTTATTATCTTATGGTAATTTTTTCCCCCTTTGATTAAATTTTTCTTATGCTAGTTCTTCAATTAATACTTAGATTATGATTTTTGTTAAGGTATTTAAGAATTCACTACGGAATGAGGATTCAAAGTATAAATAAAACCAACTAGGTCCTTTTAAAGGTGGGGTTTAATGATATAAAATATCAGTATTCTCTATTGAAATTAAAATTTTAATTGTGGTAGGTTTTCAATTAATAGATTATATTAGAATTTTATCATAAGTTTTAAATTCTTCTTATAGAACAAAATTCTATTGGATTGTTGAAATAAAATCATTCGGGTCTTTCGAAAAATGTGATTTAATGAAACAATAACTTTAGTATTTCTAATTATGTATTCGAATTCTCGATCTTATTCGTAAATTAACAAATACTTAATGCCTCGTTTTCTGATATTCGTGAATGAATAAACAAAAATTAGAAGGTTCGTGATTTTCTTGTTCTCACGCTTCCTTTCACATTATTCTATATCAGTTCAAAGACGAGTTCATTCCTAATTTCCTATGAGCATGTTGCCAAGGTGATGTCGGAATCATGAAGTACAACTGGTGAACGCATATACTTGTGACTACATGATGCAAATCGAACAATAGTTATTATTTGCCCACATGATGCAAATCGAACAATATTAATCAATATTTCCTTAAAATTTGAGGATAAATTTTCTCCACATGGGAGAATGATGGATTCCATATGAAAATTATCTATTATTTTGAAAATTTTATGATTTTAGTATATAGACGATTAAAGTTTTGTTCTTGGTAGTTTTTCAATTAATATCTCATATTATAACTTTTATTGTGGTATGTTGAATTATTCTTATTGAATAAAGTTCTATTGGATTTTATAAATAAGACCATTCGAATCTTTTTGAAAATGAGATTTAAAGAAATATAATTCAATTATGCGTCCAAATGTTAGGTATTTTCCATGAATCAACAGTATTTGACTCAAATAGGTTACAGACAGATTTAGTAGCTGTCAGTTAAACTAATTGGCGAAAGATTCCTTGCATGCATGATAATTGATGCGAACCCAAATAATAATTGCAGCTATGAAACCCACGATAGATTAGATCAAATCCAAGAAAGTCAAATAGTACGATTTGAAAAGCTCGACCCAACAAATTATTAAAGCAAAGAATCAAGACAATCGCAAATAATATATTGACCCTGTAATCACAAAACTTATAAACCTCACTTGAATTGTTGAACGCTACAAAAATTTAATCTTTAATATGTTTGGAATTAGTTCGATGAAGAACAAGTCGAAAGTAATATGTTTCGCAATAATATCTTAATAATTGTGTGTTTTTATAATGAATTGATTATGTCATATTTATAAGGAATCATAAAACCTACTTAAAAACGGAATTAATAGTCTATATATCAAGAATTACCATAAAACTAGATTTTTAACTAAACTAGGATTCTTCCCAAAAATTGAAAAATACGGCACCAGATTTGTATTATATGGCCACATAGTGTATCGACGTGTAGTCACATAGTTCATCCAAAATGCCACATTCGATTCTTGGTATAGAGACATGCGGCCACACCTCCCATAGCACTATGCGGTCGTGTAGTTGTCCTTGGCGGCTTCTTCTTCTTTTGTTTGAATTATGTACACCCATCTTGTTTTCACTTCCAAGCCCAACATGAAACTTGTCCATTTACTTGTTGTGATCGATGTTTCGTCCACTGCAACTTGAGCAAATAATCTCATGGCTTCCTTGACCTTGTTTGCTCGTAATCTAGTCATTGATCCTTCCTCCACAATCAACGGGTCATTATCCTTGCTAGCTCCCGTACAATGGTTATCATCATTACGTCCCTCTTCAAAAGGGATTCGTCCTCGAATCTCCACCTGTAACAAAGAGAAATGTCAGAAGCATTAAAAGTAGTAGAAGTATTATACTTACCTAGGAGATCCAATTTATAGGCAATCATTGATCTTTTCAAGCACTTAGAACGATCTATCTCCTCATGGTTACAGCTTTGACTTCCTTTGAACCGGAAATCTTTCTTTTTTCATATATACCCAAACCCCAATCTCCTAATTCAAATGTAATGTGCTTTCACCCTTTATTTACTTAAGTATTATAATGCTCATTTTTCTTTTCAATTTGACACCGTACCTTTTCATGGAGTGATATTACCAATTCGACCTTTTTCTTTCCCTCTGCACTGTATCTTTCATAAACAAGTAAATGAATTAAATCTAAAAGTGTGTGACCCTATTATATGCAAATTTTATGAATGGAAAGCAATTCTCCCAACTCTTCAAGTTCTTATTTTGATTATAATGCGCAATAGTTGCATCATATTCCTATTAACAACCTTAGTTCGCCCATCCATTTGTAATTGACAAGTAGTAGAAAATAGTAGCTTATTTTCTAACTTAATCCACAAAATCTTCCGAAAATGACTAGAAAACTTAACATCCCTATCCGATACAATATTTCTAGGAACCTCATGTAAGCGCAGTACTTCCTTAAAGAATAAATCTATAATATTAGTGGTATCATCAGTTTTATGACATGAAGTAAAATGTGCCATCTTGCTAAATCTTTCTACGACCACAAATATGGAATCTCTTCCTTTCCTAGCCCTAGGTAAATCCAATACAAAATCCATAAATACATTAACTCAAGGATCACTAGGAACGGGTAATGTTGTATACAAACCTTGTGGTAAAATCTTAGATTTAGCGTTTTTACAATTGATGCGTCTATTACAAACCTGATCAACATTAATTTTCATCTTAGGCTAATAAAGATGTTTATTTAAGATATTAAACCTTCAATATGTCCTTTATGCACTAACAATTCTCTCATTGAACACCTAAATACACATCTTATTCTCCCAAAATAAATATCTATCATACTCAAAGAATCCATCTATATCACCTTTCACATGATTGATAGATATTAGAAAAGTTCGAGTCATTAGTATACATGTGTTTAACTTATTCAAATCCTAGTAATTTGGCACATAAAGAAGTAAGAAGTACATACATCCTTGACAATGCATCTGCTACCACATTTTCTTTACCTTATTTGTACCGAATAACATATGAAAAGGTATCGATTCCACAGGTAGATAGTACAAATACGTAAAGGATCGAAAAGTGAATCTTCTTTTGAAATCTCAAAATTTGTTTGTTCGAATGAAATTAAGATCGAGTTTGAAATATTGAAAGAATGTATTTGTTGGAATGAAGGTAAAATCAAATTTGAAAGAGTGAAGCTTTGAAATTCCCTCAATTGGACTGAATCATTCAACATCAATGATTCATTTTCTATAATGCAATTAGAGATGTTCAACCTAGTTTCTCTAACCGAAAAATATGTCATTTAAACCCCGTTTATTCAATTGTAATTCTAAAGACTAATCCTCCTGTTATAGCATGTACACTTTTGTTTATTAAAATCAGACTCAAAAACAATCATATACTCAAGTATAAAGCAGTAATGAATCACACCAATAAACATAAATAAATGAGATTAAAGCCTAAATGAATACTTCAATTATCCAATAGGAAAAGCGTGACTGATTCTATGAAAAATTTAATAAAAGTTAAGTCAGTCTCAAAACAACTTTATGAAAAGGAAGTCCTAACCATTGAATTGTTTAAAACATGGAAATCAAAATTGATGAATCAAAAACTATTGAAATCACTGAATCAAATTGAGTTCATTCATAGCTTCACCAATGTTTTTAGCTCTCCATGGAATTGTTAATCATCTTGTTTTTCGCCTTGATTTCTCCTCCAAAATTCTTATTCATATCCTCCTCTCCGTTATGGACGGTCTAGGGTTTAAATAGTCGCCCTAGATGTTGTTTCCTTAAGCATTCCAATCGTAGAAGGAAACCAGAAAAATCGCGTCAAAACACCAACTATGCGACCACATAGTTAAACTCATAGCTGTCGCATTGAAGAGTTGAACATGGTACTAGAAATCTCTGAAGAAGCTCTTGCGACAGCATAGGAACACTGTTATGCGACCGCATAGCTTAGTGCATTTCTCAATGGTCGCGTTTTGGTCCTCGAACTCTGTTTCTCATTTTGTGACCTCTTTTCCAACTTCTTCTTCCAATGCTCAATTCCTTACCTTAATTTGACCTCGACATATTCGTATCTTCATTTTCTCTTTCGGTTCATCTTTTGGTTATTTGCATCTTGGTCCCTGAACTTTGCTTTTCCCTCATTTTGGTCATCACGTTGTCCTGAAAAATATAAATTACATAGAATTAAGTTATATTCCGACATATTAATCAACAATTGTCCATATTTTAGTAGTAAAATAAGTATGTTAAAACACATTTATCAGTCGATGTGGAGCACGAATTCCTTTGGCCATATGTAATGCTGTCATGTTTCCAAATATAGAACAAATGCATATAACTTCTTGTCATATGTAGGATAGTTTTGAGCTACTCGACTTACCTTTTCACTAAAGTAAGCTACTAGCCTTCGTTCCAACATCAAAACAACTCCAATACCTATCTTTGAGACATCACATTCTATCTCAAAAGTTTTGTTAAAGTTAGATAGTGATAAAATCGGTGCGGTACATAACATATCCTTAATAATGTTAAAAGCATATTCTTATTCGACGTCACAATGAAATCCTATAGTTTTCTTTATAATCTCTGTAAGTGGTGTGACAATTATGCTAAAGTCTCTAAAAAAATTTCCATAGAAGCTAGCCAGACCGTGAATCCTTCTTACCTCGGTTATACTTTTCAGTATTGACCACTCCTTAATGACTTTGATTTTCTTGTCATCCATTTCAATTCATTTAGAACTAACAAAAAAATCAAGAAAACAACATTTTTCATGCAAAATGTACACTTTTTAGATTATCATAAAGTTGTTCTTGTCTTAATACCACAAGCACACATTTTAAATATCATATATGCTCATTTAAGTCATTCCTATATATCAAGATGTCATCGAAGTAAACTATTACGAATTTACATATAAATGCACGCATGACGTGTCATTAATCTCATAAAAGTACTAGGTGCATTAGTAAATCCAAATGACTTGAGTAACCACTCATATAAACCATTCTTAGTCTTAAAAGCAGTTTTCCACTCATCTCCCTCTCATCCTAATTTGATGATATCGGCTTTTAAGATCTATTTTATTAAACATGTATGATCTATGCAACTCCTCTAACATATCATCTAACCTAGGTGTAGGATAACGATATTATACCATTATATTATTAATTGCTCGATAGTCTACACATATCCTCCAAGTTTCATCTTTCTTCGACACAAATAGCATTGTCACAGCACATGGACTCATACTTTCCCTACACCTTGCTCGTCAATTCTTTCATTTGCCATTGAAGTTCCTTTACCTCCTCGAGATTACTCATATAAGCCAGCCTATTTGGAATGAATGCTTCAAGTATGAAGTCAGTTTGATGCTCAATACCTCGAATGAAAGGTAACCTACTGGGCATGTTCTTCGAAAATATGTCTTCGAATACCTGCAACAAAGAAGTAGTCAAATTAGGGAATGGTGTGTTAGATTCTTCTAAGTTGAGGAGTGATTCTTTATAAACCAACAAGATCATATGTCGTTTCTCAACTACTGCCCTCTTCAACTCACTCTCTTTTGCATAGAAATTCACTTTTGACTTTTCTTTCCTCTTAGAAGACTCTCTTTCTTTTCTCTTTTGTGGTTCTATTATTTTTTCTCTCACAATCGGCCACTTTACTATTTTCTATCTTACTATCTTATTGTGAAAGATCTATCTCACTTCCCTTTTCTCTCTTTCTTTTATCTTATTCGCTTTTCAATTTGATCTAATCTTCATAAACTTATTTTGGTGTAATGGTGCAGGAGTGAGAGATTTCCCATCTTTAGTAAAACTGTACTTGTTTTTGTACCCATCATGTACCACATTCCTATCATATTGCTAAGGTCTCCTCTAACAAAATATGACTGGCATGCATAGGAGCTACATCATATATCACTTCATCATGATACCTTCCAATTGAAAAACTAACAAATACTCACATATTCATTATAGCCTCTCCACATTCATTCAACCATTACAATTTATAACTTATAATATTTTAGCATAGTTAACCTCAATTTCTCAACAAGTGTAGTGCTAGCCACATTGGTACAACTACCCCATCAATAATCATGCTACATACCTGTTGTTGATATGATATCTCGTATGAAATATGTTCTCCATTTGTTGCTCTAAGTTATCCACTTTTATTTGAGCAATAAGAGCTTACCTAGTAACCAATAGCTTTCCCACTCATACTCCACTTTCTCTCCATCACTAACATTCTCCAACTCGGGCATGTCATCATAATCACCCTCACTATCACTCACCACTTCTCCATTGTCATACAAGATCATCGCCATCTTGTTTAGAAATTGAGAAGTAATGTGTCCCAATCTTAAGCACCTAAACCATTTCATATCCCGATTCCTAGAAGGTTGAGAATTCGCCTTTGGTGTAATTTTACTGGCAACTTCCCATATTCCCTTGGATGGCTCAATTCTACTCTTTGAAATACCGGCATCACCTCTACTGTTATCCCACTTCCATTTCTAAGCAGGGTTAGAACCCAAAAAACCCGATGGATATCTTGTTTTCTCGTTCCTCTAGTATTGCCTCTCCATCTTCATAGCCACATGTAGCAAGTCTTCCAACTCCACATAATGTTGTAATTCCACCACATTAGCTATCTCCATATTCAAACCATTCAAAAACCATGCCATGGTGGCCCCCGATCCTCCTCCACATTCACTCTAATCATAGCAATCTCATTCTCCTTATGACAATCTTCCACACTCCTAGTTCCTTGATAAAGACTTTGTAATTTTTGATAAAGATCCCTATAGTAATGATTAGAAGCGAACGTCTTCCTCATGATAGCCTTCAATTCTCTCCATGTTTCAATTGGCCTCTCATATTTCCTCCTTCTAGATGTTGTTATTTGATCATATCAAATAATAGCACAATCAGTAAATTCAACGACAACAAGTTTTACATTTTCTCCTCCGAATAGTTATAGCAATCAAATATAGGCTCTATCTTTTTCTACATTTCAAATATGCCTCTAGATCGCTCATTCATTTAAATGAAGGAATTGTCGTTTTAAGATTACCCATATTTCTATCAACTCCATCTCTAACATAATCTCTAACCCTTGTATCATGCCTATCTCTTCTATTCATCGTCCTTCCTATTTCGACCTCTACCAATGCATCATCATGAATTCCACTACCTGCTTCATTTTCACTACCAATCTCCATTCTAGGCTCCTACCTACATTGTCTCCTTGTGTTAGGAACTTC
>CAIGRK010025398.1:0-16370 GCA_903798315.1 Fraxinus greggii | reverse complement strand
TACCCTCCCTATCTTTTACCACACAGCTACCACTCCCTAGTCAAATTTAGAGATGACAATTTTCCCGAGGGGCCCCACCCTGAACTGGTTGGTGGGGCGGGGCAAGGCACCTCGTCTCAGGTCATGGGGAAGCGGGGGGTGCCCCGCCCCGAACCCGCCTGTGAAAGAATAAAAAAAAATTAATTAGCTTAAAAAAAGTAATTAAATGAAATTTTTTTAAAAAATAATAATAAATAAACCGGCCGAGAAACAGGGCAAGCACGAGCCCCGCTCTACCCTGCCCGAGGCGTGGAGGGCGGGGGAGTGGCGGGGCACCTCGTCCCGAACCTGCCCCGTTGCCATCACTAGTCAAATTCTAACCACATTTCCATCCCCAAACCCCTACCATCCCCGCAGTCCCTGCACTACGAATGTTACCACCACCGTTAGCCACTAGTTCATCCTCCCCTCTTCCTCAATATCCACTCTACCACCGACAACCACCACTTCTACTCAAACCTCAACCCTAACCCCACCCTTCTACACCACAATACCTACCAGCTACTACTCAATGGAGCAATTTGAGGGGCAACTGCTACAGAAGATGGTGTTAAAGTTCCGAAGCTAAAGACTACATAACTATGACGATCGGTGGCTCTCACAATTAGAGATTGGTTCGGTTTTGTCGTTTCTCTTTTCTTCTAGTTTTTGTTCAATTATGGTGACACTCGATCTTCTGCATCCACCACCACATATCTGATTTAGCAGTTAGGGCTTTCTAGTGAAGAATTGCATCTTTGGGTTTGAGGTGGTCAAAGAGTGACGGTGATCAAAGAGGTGGTGGCGGTGATGATTTGGACGGTGCTGTCGATGGTGGAGTGGGTAATGTGAGATGAGGCGGTTTGATTGTGAACAACAAATTGTGACTTTATAATTGAGATTTTACGTGATATGTGATTAATTCGTGGTTCTAATGTAAATTGTGTGTTATTGTAATAATGACCTATTTAATAAATTATAGGTCTCAATATTTTTTTCAAAAATGACAAAATGTGACAAACTGATTTTTGAAAATGTTTCACAATTTATTTTTTATTTTTAAAATTGTATTTGAAATATTTGTAATTACGAAAGTTTTCCTTCTGGATTGTTTACAAAAAATAGGAAAAATTTACACCGCATGGGTATGGCAATTGGACGGATTCGGATTGGGGCCTCCATTTCCTAATCCTTGCCTAGTTGAAATTCCTTACCCCTTTTATATCCTGCTTAACATTTTTTTTTTAATTATTAAATTTTTTGAAATACTAAATTAACTTCTTATTATTATTATTATTATTATTATTATTATTATTATTATTATTATTATTAAATGCTAAATATGTAAATTAAATTATTTGAATTTAAAAAAGAAACATATATTTAAAAATGTAGACACTAAAAAAATAAGACAATTATTATTCATAGACATTCCTTCTTTAATGTGAATGGTAGTCTTTTGAAATGGGACAAAGTGGAACCTTAGTTAAAGTCCCAACACTTAAAACAATGAATACACTAGAAAAAAATAATCATACATCGAATTCTCTGTGTAAATGTGTTATTAATTAAACAGATAATTAAATAAATTAAGATCACAATATCATGCAATATATGATCACAATTATGTATTAGTCACAATTACATAACGTTACAATTACAAATCACAAATTTTACAGATCACTACATATTAATCAATCACAAATTATCAAATTAATTTGTTACGACCTATTTCTCGACCATAAATCACAAATTTTATAGGTCACAACTTATTTAACGGTTAAAAATTATCAAATTGATTGATTGCAAGTTATTTCTAGATCACAAATTATCAAATTAATTAGTCGTAGTCACAAGTTATTTGTCAATCACAAATTATCAAATTAATTAGTTGCAACTGATTTAGAAGACACAAATTATCAAATTAATTTTAATCCATTAATACAATTTTTGTGTTTATATAATTATAAATATAATAATTAAAATATATTTACTAATCGGGGTAGGAATCATGTTCCCATTGTCCACCCCTCTAGACTCGGGGCAGGGACTTCATTCCCGTCCTAGTTTGCCCATTAATCAAGAATCCGTGCCTAGTTTCCATTCCTAGTTGCACATAGAATTTCATTTATATTGTTATTACTTATTTATGCATCAAACACTGCTTGATTCTTAAAAAAATAAAAGGCGCGCTGAAATTGAGAGGGGTGCATATTTTAGCAACACCGTCGTTGCAAAATTTCAAAGGCTTTGGTAGTGGTGTGTAGAAAATGAATTTGGGTTGGATCCATTTTTCGCCATGGTTGTAGCATGTTTTATCAGGATTTTCAACATAATGATTTTTGTTTACTTTTCTCTCTCCCATTTTCATTTTTCTTTGGGATTTTAGTTTTGCTTTGGAAGAAAACCTCGGTCACGAGATAGGGTAATGATGTATATTTGGTAGTGGTGATGGCGATGGTTCTGGTGCAGGCAATAGTGGTGGAGCATATGTTATTCACATGATTTCAAGTCAGGGTGGTATGATTTTAGACATGGTGAGTTTTGGCCAATGGCCAATGATAGATTTTAGGTCAGGTGATTCAACGAGTGATAGAGTTGGGATTTATGATGGTAATTTGAGTGGATTCTTAGATGGTAGTGGTGGTGGATGGCGTTGATGGTATGGTGTTTGTAAACTTAATGGTGAAGGTGACTTTTGAATCAGTAAATATATTTTGCGAGCCTCGCTCCCTGCTTGCAAGTATAAGCGATATGTGAGGGATAAGAATACAGAAGAAGCTCGCACCAAGTATATGCGAGTCATTCCCCATCTAAGCTAGTTAAAAAAAAAATCATTATTAAAGTGCACGTGGGTAAATGTTCAAAGCGAGACTTCAAAGTCAATGAATGAAAATCACATAATCAAATTAAAATGTGATACCATGACAGAATCAGTTATAAGTTAATCAATAAGAGACTGCCTTCTGTCATTTCTCCTAAATGACCAAATTATCTCAAAGCCCCGTGAGAATTCTATAAATACTTTTGTCTGAGAGAAGAAAAGTATGCAAATTCAAATATTTCCTTCTCAAATAGTTATTTCCCCTCTTTTTCCTCTTAGAGTATCGAAATTAGACAGTTTAGGAGGAGAAAATCCTGACTATGTGACAGGAATATGTTGGTTTGATTTTTATCGTCGACAAATTGACATCGTCTAAGTAAACTTGATTAAAGTAAACTACGAGGTTATCTGGTGGACTGAGAAAACCTTGAAATTTGCAGAAAGACCCAAATGGAAGTAGAATGGAAAGAAATAAAGTCGAAACAGAAAAGTCCAGAGATGATAAGGTTAATAGTGAGTCCAATCCAAAGCGAAAGTGGGAAAAAACACTAACAAAATTTTAAGCTAGCATTTCTTCTATCCAACGTCGACATCAATGGAATAAAATGCATACAACGAAGGCTGTTCAGGAAATGGCGAAAAACCTCAAGGTGCTAGCAGGAAATAACGTTTATTTGCGTGCAAAGTATGAAAATTCAAAGACAAGTTGGCACGATGAAATCGACCAAGGAGCTAGTTTTTTCTGAGAGCAGTGGCGACTTTCAGGCATTTCAAATTTGCAACATTGCACCGAAGTAAAAGTGGAAAAAACAACAGATTAACAGATCTGTTCTAGAGATACTTGCGGACAAAGCAAAATCTCATGAATGGAAATATCACCAACACATTTGTTGGAGAGATCGAAGCGGAAATATTTGACAGTTCGTTGAATATGGAGAATCCAACAGCCAATCTTCAACGCCAATCTGCGACAGAGAAATATGATAAGGAAGGTCTGAGGTACCAGTTACTATTGGACTTAATCAGCAATTGGCCTCCGCGGAACCAAGCAGTCATAGGGACATTCGATAAAAGCATGATGATCGGCATCAACCATGAGTGAAACAAAGAGAAGGAGAATCGCTCAAGAGTTATTTCACACGTTTCAAAACTAAAATTATTATCGACGAGGCTATACCAGATGAAGAGATAAAAGATGCCTAGTGGAATGGCATTTAAAGAAGACACCAATCGACAATAGGCCATCAAAAGGTATCCATGTTCCATTCACCAATTAGTAGATCTAATACGCAATGAGATCTAGGTAGATGATATCCTCGAGAATCGAAGAAGGCAAAAACAAGGGCATCAGGGAGAATTCAGGATAAAAGCTTCTACGTTTGCATTTAGGTGGCCTAGATCGCAATATGATTGCTCGAATGGGCCTAAGGTAATAACATACATTCTGTAGTACCCTTGCAGGCTACGAGCAAAGCATATTCTTCCGGCAAAGGACAGAAGGCCAAACCTTGCAAAATGTACCGTACCAGAAGCCACGATAGGAATGAATGCTTTGAATTTGTTCAAAATGCACCTTATTGAGAGTAATTACAAGTTTCAAGCATGTCCTAGGAAAGCGAGAAAAAGAATAGTAGTACCTTTTTTGTAGGTTTAATTAATTGAATCCAAATATATTTGGAGAAAACTATCCCTTAAAGCCCATAACATTTATAACAAAAATGACCCAACAATATTGTCCCACCCATTTTGGGTAAGTTGAGTAGGAGCAAATATTGAATGAGAAAGGAATATCGTGGGAAAAAATGATGGAAGGGACTTTAAGCCCCATATCCATCAAATGCTTATGTATAGCTATGCAATCATGAGTACGGCAATCCACTATTTGAAATTGACTATGACATAGCAATTCTATTTCGTCAGGAATGTTAAAACAAGAGCAGTGCTATGTTTACAGAAAATAAACATACAGACATTCTACAGAATACACACAATAGGTGGGGCCCTTTTTTTAATTTATAATATTTAATTCACATGTGGCCCACCCCATGTGAGTATCTGTAATTTTTCTATAGAAAATTTGTCTGTACACAGAATTATTCTTAAAACAATCCCCGAATTTCATCCAAATCTTTCTCATTAATATTGGTAAATATCTCTTGAATTACTCGAATGTTCGTGAACCTTCTTACCCCTAGGTTGAGAACTGTCCCCGATTTTAAGGAACTCCGGGTTAGCCCTAGAACTAAAGGGATTGGTTATGGCTATCGTGAATTTTGCAGAAGAGGAATATGCATCATGGGAGATATTCCTAGGTCTAGAGCTTTCTAACTCAAGAGTCATGTGACATATTTTGGGAGTCACTCTGGAGGACACTGTAAAAAAGAGAATCACAACGGTGGGATGAAGATAGAATCACCAAAGAAAGAATACATAGCACAATAAGTGAAAAGTAATGAACAAAAAGTAAGAAAGGAACCCACAAAGAGGAAGAAACGTATTTATAGATTCTAACAAGAAACATGAGCCGTCAAATTGTACACTTAAAACAATCATAATTGTTCAAATTATCCAGACCATCGCAACTATTAATATTAAGAGGCGCTTGATCAAGAATTCAAAAGGAACGAATACGATTGCACATGACTGATACACACACATTAAATACGCATAGGTCACTAACTTGGACATGTGCAAACAGGTCCCTATAGGGCATGCAAAAAACTACCACAATCATAGCATGTCCCCTCAATACAGTCCTCGTCATCTTCACAAACTAAGACAAATACACGCCAATAATATCCTCTGTAGGCTTGTAGTCTAACAAAACAACAAGTCCTAGAGTAAATATGATAATAATATCGGACATCGAAGACTATTTGTTGAATCAATAAATATACTTTGCGAGCCTCGCACTTCACCTGTAAAGCATAAGCAATATGTAAGGGATAAGAATATGGAAGAAGCGCCCACCAAGTATAGATAAGCCATTCCTCCTTCTAAGTTGGTTAAAAATCATTATTAAAATTCTAAGCTGGTTAAAAATCATTATTAAAATGTACGTGGGCAAATGTTCAAAGCTTGACATCAAAGCCAATGAATGAAAGGCACGTAAACTAATAAATAAAATGTAATACCGTAACAAAATTAGTTATAAGTTAATCAATAAGAGGCCGCCATCCGTCATTTCTCCTAAATGACGAAATTACCTAAAACCCTTGAGGGAAATCTATAACTACTCTTGCTTAAGGGAAGAAAAGCATGCAAATTCAAATGTCTCACTCCTAAATATCCATTTTTCCTCTCGCTCCTATCTGAATATTGAAACTAGAAAGTTTAGGAGGAAATCCTGGCTAGTTGAGATGAATTTGTTAATCTGATTTTTATCGTCAACAATGACAATGCAGATTGGTGAGGTTAGCCTTGGTGGTGAATGGGGTGGCATTTATGGTGGTGATGTCGACTTTCTAGTGATTTTTGATGCGGGTACAAATTTGAAGGTAGTGGTGGAGATTGGCCTCGATGGTGATGGTGATAGTGGTAGTGAAAATTGGTTGTGATTTTTCAATACGGTATGTTACAAATGGTGGTAACGAGGGAAAAAATAGTGAGTGCGTAACACTATAACGGTAGTAGTGGTATAACAGTGAATATTACAAGTATTGATGACAACGACATGTGGCAGTTAGCTTAACAATGTAATTGGTAGATTCTAGAATGACAAAACGTTAAGTTTTAGGGCCCGCTTGGGAGTTTTTTTCCTCTGATTTTGACCTTTTTTTTATGGCACCAATTATGAAAGATTGAAAAATCAGCGCTTGTTAATTTCTTTCGGGGCACTGATTTTAAACCAGTTAAAATCAGCGTAGTTTAATTCATATAACTGACAATTTATTAATTACCACGAACTATGAAAGCATTAAAGGAATGTTTATTTTGTCAAACTATAAGATTGGATAGGATAATTAATGAATTGTAAGTTACTACTCTTGTCTCTTTTATTTCTACTTAAGTCTTTGGACTTGCTATTATAGTTTGAGGTAACATTGTAAATGATAGTTGCTAAATTTTTCGTACTAATTTTACATTATCATTTACTCCTTCCGTCCCACAAAAATAGGTTGCTTCGATACTCACACAGATTAAGAAAATATCATTAATATAATTGCAATGATAAATTTTGCTTACAATTCTACATTGAATAATGATCTAAATAAGGGTAGTTTATATTTTTTAATAACAAGGCACATTAATTAGGATCATATTAGCAAGTTAACAAATCTACTATACTCTCAACAAGAAATGTGACCTTCATTTGGGACATACAAAAAAAAAAAAAGCATATATTTATGGGGATGGAGGGAGTAGTATTTTCACATTCACTTAATGGTTAAAATGAATCAATGGCATAGTGGAGCTCTTAGGAATTAGCATTATGCTTTCTCAGATTTCTCATATTCTTACATGTTGGCCTTTGGGGGCCAGCAACAGTAAGTGAGTCCATAGGTTTTAGGTACTTCCTTCTTTCAGTTGATGATTTCTTTAGGAAGAATTGGGTTCTGCTATTGAGAAATAAGTCAAATACTTGCCTGAACTTGAGAAATTGGAATCGAGATTCGATGGGTTGCATGAGGAGGTGGCATAATGAAATCGGAGATTCAGAGAGACATGGGGGAGATAATGGAGAAACTAGACTCGGTATTATCAAAATGGGGCGAACATGAGAGAGACATGAAGGAAAAGGGATTCATCCAACTCACCGAAACTGACTATGAGCTCTGATGTTCGAATCAATACCCAGGAGTTGCAAGGGGTACCGGGGAAGGATCCACCGAGAGGAGTGTAAGAGGTTGGACAATAGAAGTCGCCGGTTGGATATGCCAGACTTCAATGGAGAAGCACCGGACTCTTGGGTTTTGTGGGCGGAAAGATATTTCAACATCAATCAATTTACAAATCGGGAGAACGTTGACGGTGCCGCAGTTTGTTTCGAGAGTGAGGCACTTTCTTGGTATCAATGGGAAAATGGACGGCAACAATTCACGCGTTGGGAAGATCTCAAAATTTTGTTGTTGCAAAGATTCTGGCCATCGCAAGAGGGCAGCGTGCTGGAGAAGTTTCGGCATTGAGGCAGGAGGGAACAGTGAGGAATTATCACTGTTGGTTTGAACTGTTAGCTGCTCTTTTGCCAGAGATTCCTGAAGCAGTGTTCGAAGGAAATTTCATAAATGGGCTGAATCCGATAATTATAGCAGAAGTTAGGATGGTTAGGCCTCAAGGATTGGGCTAGATCATGGAATTGGCCCAACGGGTTGAAGACCGCAATGAGTCACTCAAACAAGGCCAAGCCCTAAGCAACATAGTTCGAACTAAAACCATTGCTCCAACTCTCCCTTGACCAGCCCAGTTGGAAACAGCCCAAATTACATGGGCCTATATTAGAAGGGGGCTTTCCAAGTTCCACAAATCGGCCAGAAGAATCAGTCGGTAGTGCTTAACCTTCGCGATTTGTCCAAATCTTCTACCATCGCAATTCAGTGATCGGTGCAGGCTGTCAGTCGGCGCCACCGTTCAAACGATTGACTGACATCGAGCTACAACTGAAGCAGAAAAGAGGGCTATGTTATCGTTGTGATGAGAGGTTTTCTCCGGGTCACCGATGCAAGAACGGTGAGTTACATGTGCTCTTAGTGCAGGAAGATGAAGTTGAGGTACCAGTGGAGGGGGAGGAGGAGGAGGAGGAGGAAGAACAGCTAGTGGGAGAAGCAGTAGAGTTATCTATTAAGTCTGTGGTAGGGCTTACTGTACCTAAAACTATGAAGTTGCGTGGGGCAATATTCGAGAAATCTATGGTAGTTCTTATCAATTGCAGAGCTACCCACAACTTCATTTCAAGTGAGCTTGTCCGAAGTTGGATTTGCACGTCACGGGCTCCGCCAGCTACGGGGTCTTAATGGGTACTGGATTATCATTTAAAGGAGGCAGGATTTGTAAGGGCGTAGTAGTTTCGTTGTCGAATATTGAAGTGGTCGAAGACTTCTTGCCTCTGAAGTTGGGGTGTACAGATGTAATCCTGGGGATGAAGTGGTTGGAGACATTGGGTAAGATGCAAGTGAATGGGGCACATTAACCATGCGTTTCAAAATCGGCGGAGAAACTACTGTGCTACAAGGAGACCCCAGTTTGGATAAGACGCAAGTGTCATTGAAGTAGTTGGCTAAGTCGTATAAGGAAGGTAAGCATGGTATCTTGCTGGAATTGGAAAGCCTGGGAGTGGAACTGGATGATAGCGTGGCTGAAGTTCACATCTTTATTAAAGAGTTGTTGTGAAATCACCATCGAATTTTTGAATGGCCAAACGAACTTTCACCTCCGAGAGCACTGGACTACGCAATTCTTTCACAGCCAGGGACAACTCCAATGAACGTACGACACTATCGATACCGTATGTTCAGAAGAATGAAATCGAAAAACTGGTCAAGGATATGCTCGTTACGGGGATCATCCAGCCTAGTCTAAGTCCATTTTGAGCCCGATTTGTTGGTAAAGAAAAAAGATGGTAGCTGGAGATTTTGTGTCGATTATCAAGCTCTTAACAAGGTTACTGTGCTCGACCATGTCCCGATCCTTGCGATTGATGAACTATTGGATGAATTACATGGGGCTTGCGTGTTGGACTGGAAGTCTGGCTACCACTAGATCAGAGTCAGGCCAGAAGATATTCTCTTGCGGAAGTTTATCCTTGTATTTTTCGATGACATCTTGGTTTACAGTCAATCACTTGAGGAACACCTACAACATCTAGACGCAGTACTGGGGGTTTTGCAGGAACATAAGTTGTACGCTAATGAGAAGAAACGTTTGTTCGGAGAAGAGGAAGTGGAGTATCTCGGCCACGTGATTTCTGAAAAAAGGGGTCTCAGCTGACTAGTCAAAAATTGAAGCCATGTTCAATTGGCCTCCGCGAAATCTCAAGGAGCTTCGAGGTTTTTTTGGCTCACCTGGTACTACATACGTTTTGTGTCTTATTATGCCAAGGTTGCCGGGCCCTTAACTGAGCTGCTTAAGAAAGATAGGTTCCGATGGGATGAGAAAACGGAGATAGCATTTTAGGACTTCAAGGCTGCAATGATCAGTGTTCCAGTGCTCGCGCTACCCAATTTTTCTAAGTAGTTCGTGATTGAAATTGATGCATCCGATCGTTAGGGGCAGTATTAATGCATGATAGCCATCCTATTGCTTTCTTCAGCAGAGTTTTTCCACAGAGTGTCAAGCAACATTCAGTTTATGAGAGGGAATTAATGGCTGTAATATTTCCTATCCAAAAATGGCATCATTACTTGTTGGGTAGGCATTTCGTGGTACGAACGGATCAGCGGAGTTTGAAGTTTTTGTTAGAGCAGTACTTGGTGAGTGAAGATCATCAGAAGTGGCTTTCTAAATTGATGTGATATCATTTCGACATTCAGTATCGTCACGGATTAGAGAAAAAAGCCGCAGATGCTCTTTCCAGGATCCAACCAGCAACAAATTTCCTAGCTATAACCACCCCTAAGGTCCTTCAGCTAGAAGAGATTAAGAAAGAGGTAGCTGCAGATGATGTACTAGGAAAATTGGTAAGGGACCTACATGAGGGACTCGATGCACGGACATGATATGCTTTAGTGGATGGCATCTTGTGCTATCATGGAAAAGTGGTGTTGCCCAGTAATTCGCCTTTTGTGACTCTCATGTTGCAGGAGTGCCATGATGCCAAGGTTGGTGGTCATTCGGGGTCTCTTGAGACTTTCAAGCGTGTCACCGGAGAAGTTTTTTGGTCCGGAGTGAAAAAAAGGGTGAAGGACTATGTGGCAGAATGTGCTGTCTGTCAGCAAAATAAGTATGTTGTGTTGTCCCTTGGAGGACTTTTGTAGCCGTTGCCGATACACGAGTTAGTTTGGGAGGATATTTCAATGGATTTTATTGAGATCCTGCCGCGATCAGGTGGAGTTGATACAATCTTGGTCGTTGTGGATCGTTTGAGTAAATACAGACATTTTGTTGGGTTAAAGCACCCTTTTACTACCCCCATAGTTTCTCAGGTGTTTATTCGCAAGGTGGTGAGGCTACATGGCATGCCTCACTCCATTATTTCCGATCGGGATACGATTTTTATGAGTACATTTTGGACTGCACTTTTCAAAGCTCAAGGAACCACTCTTAAACATAGTACCGCCTATCATCCACAAACCGATGGGCAAACGGAGGTAGTGTACAGGTGTTTGGAAACGTATTTGCAGTGCTTTGCATCGAGCAGACCACGGGTGTGGAGTCAGTATTTACACTGGCCTGAAGTTTGGTATAACGTCTCCTTCCATACTGCTACCAAGCACACTCCTTTTCAGATTGTGTATGGCAGGGAGTCACCTCAGATTCTTACCTTTGAGAAAGGAATGATAGTTAATTCATCTGTGGAGTAGCTTTTACTATACCGAGATGAAGTTTTAAAGGAACTACAGCTCTCTAGAGCATAGTTGAGGATGAAGGAGATTGCAGATGGACATCGTCGTGACATTCAGTTTGTGGTGGGGGACTTAGTCTATCTCAAGCTCCGTCCATACCGCCAGAAGTCTATGGCTAAATGGCCTTTTGAGAAGCTGTCCCCGAGTTACTATGGACCGTTCGAAGTGGAGTTGAAGGTTGGATAGGTAGCGTACAAACTAAAACTTCCACCTACAGTTGTTAACCACCCGGTTTTCCATGTATCTCAGCTCCGCAAGTCCATTGGCAACTTGCAGTTGTGTCTACATTTCCAGTCCAAGATTTTCTTGGATCCGAACCTAGTACTTATGAGGAAGCAGTCTCTAGTAAGGAAGCAAATCAGTGGCTTGGAGCCATATAAAATGAAATGCAATCCTAGCTTAAAAATGAGACATGGACCTTAGTCAACAAACCGAAAGATTAAAATATGATCGACTGTTAAAGCCATGCTATTGAGCCCGGCTTTGAGAAACATTTCCCTTGTAAAATTAAGGAAGGTGAGACAAAAGATAGTGACATCAGATGCAAAGCTAAGTTGGGTGACACAAGCAAAGGGAGGAGGGTATTGATTACAATGAGATTTTTACTCCATTAGCCAAATACACCTGTAACACCTCCATTAGAATATCATTGGCCTTGGTGGCACAATTTAACCTTAAATTAGACCGACTTGATGTATTCTTAAATTGGAACCTAGATAAGACAATCTACACGTCACAACCAAAAGGGCTTTGAAAAAGGGGTTAAAAAGGTAATGACTTATAGTTTAAATTCAAAAATAGTCAATATCACCCGTGCTTCTATTGTAAAGGAGATGGGAGTGCTGGGTCCCGTTATATGTTATTATTATATATGGCATGCTATTATCAATTGGAAAATTCTATTTGTACCTAATTTTTATATAATGTTTTACCGAATTGACAAGAATAGGGGGTCGCTTGGGCCCGTAGGAGACCCCCCAATAGGGGGCCACCATTTGTCAATTCGATAAAACATTTGATAAAAAATTAGGTACGTGTAGCATAACTCTTATCAATTTGTAATGTGGATAAATTTCAGTCAATGAAGAGAAGTTGAAATAAAAATTTGAGAGGAAGGATCTAGGTCCAACGAGAAGAATCCTAAGAATGGAAATAAGGAGGAATGTAACACAAATTAAGTTGTTCTTGAGTCAAAAGACATATCCCTAAATTATTGAAAGATTTTGAACGTATGATGCAAAAGTAGCGAGTCTTTAGCAAATCACTTTAAACTTTCAATAGAACAATCACCTAACTCTGATGAGGAACAAGTGAGAATGGATAATATCTCATATGCCAATGTCGTAGGTTTAGATGCCATTAGCGTCCTAAGTAGATATGAGTAATTTAAGCATGGGTGTAGATTGGGACAATGGGATCCGTTGCCCCCATACTAAATTTGAAATCCAAGATTTGCAATAGATTTTTTTTTTTTTCAAGATTTTACATTTTCAAAAAAAATCATTATAATTTTCGATTTTGCCCCCACAATTAAAATTTTGTAAAATTTTCCTCCACAACTCTACTCTCGTGACTGCGCCCCCTGAATTTAGGCGAGGGCCACTAGGATGCTATGAAATGGTCAATGAGATATTTAAGAGCCACTATAGACTTGGGTTCAATGTCACTGAAGGGAAGGAATATTTTAAAAGGATTTGTTGGTTTCGATTTTGCTGGTAATAGTTATAACAGAAATTCTAATTCTCCATATATTTATACCGGTAAAAACACTTGCATAATTGGAAATCCCAGCTGCAAAAGCAATTAGCTTTGTTATCTACAAAGGCTGAACAATTAGCTGCTACTTATGTAGTGAAAGAGGGGATTTGACGTAGGGGTCTGCTTAGTGGGTTGGGTTTCGTTGAACTTGGTGTCACATTAATATTTGACAGTTTTGAGTGCAATTCATTTGAGTAGAAACCCCATATTTCATGATATGTTCAGTTTCATTTTATTAGAGACATACTTGAAAAGGGTTTGGTGAATATGGGTATGGTTTCTACTGAATGCAATCCATTTGACGTGGATATAATCCGATAACTTGATCGGGTCAATGATTAGTTCGGGTGTGATAACTAAGATATAATGTATCTTCTTTACTAGTTTCCAAATGACTTATATATTCCTAATTTATAGTTACACATATTTTACAACTACGTTTTCCTGGGGATTTCTCGTCCATTATGTAACGTAGTTAGCATACTCGATCATAAACGGCACCTACTATACATTGGCATTTTTTTTTTTTCCCGCACTTTGACAAGAAACAAATCAGTCACCAAAAATCCAATTCAATAAAAATATTTGATTTTATGTAACAGACAAAATCATAATTACAAATAATTGCAAAATTGATTTTAGGAGTTCTTGATATCTTCTTTAGAAGCCAAATAAGAACACATGCCCAATCTTCACACCATGTAAGATAAGCTCAAGAGTAGTTACTTTTTATTTCCAAACAATTGTAGATAAATGACATTTTTTTACCATAAGAGGATACTAATAATGATTAGTCTCAAAGTAAGTTACTTGTTTATTCTAGCTTTAACTAAGACAAATATTTATCCAAAAATTCAATATTTTAAGGTTAGCCAAACATGTATTGCCAGTTGCTACGACTCTCACCCTCATTGTCTTCAAAATTTGAATACATACAACTATCAGCATTTAATGAGTCAAGATGCATCTGACCAAGAAAGGAGTTGATACCAACTTGATGAGCAACGAATAAACACAAAGAACAATACTATATAACACTATTGGTACTACAACACCAGTCCAAGTAACGTTAAGTTATAAGTCCAATAAAGGGTATAATTAAATTATTACCTCTCATTTAATGCCGCCTAGACTCGTGTTTTAACATCCATTGTGCTAAATAGCATTACTAGTAAACAAAAGAGAAATATTGTTAGTCAAAACGCAGAATCCAAATCATATCTTCTTTATTTATAAGAACTTGTATAAAATGTGGCAGGGCCTATCCTACACAGCATTTCTGCTCCAATGAAATCAACGATAAAGCTAAATACCATTACAACATAAATAAACAACTAAACGACAAAAATTTTCGCACTCCTTTGCCGCACTTAAACCTTGATGTTGAAATAATCTTGATCAAAGTGATGCAATCGCACATATCCATCTTCACCCCCACTCGAGAAACTGTGTTAAAAAATTTTTTTAATAAGATTACATAATTTTTGTACAGATAAACCAACAAATAACAAGGCATAAAGAAAACACGCCTAAGAGAACTGAAAATTTATAAAATGCAACGATAACACCAAAATAAACAAATTCTTAAGCCCACTTCATAAGAAACTCGAGATTGTATCTACAGCCCCAAGCACCCAAGCTTTGACAAATTGGAGAGTAAAACGTTGCAGAAACTCATTCTAACACTGCTTCAATGGTATCTTCCAAACTGCAGGTGACGTCATTCCAGGAGTTAAACGGCACTATAGAGAAAAGCATTCGAACTTCTCCGTACTCTAAAGAAGTACTGCATCAGTAGCATAGTAGTCCATATTCTCAAATTAAGAACAAAAAATCAAAGAGGAACTGCTTCAACGCCCCCCCGTCCCCCAAGTTTTGCTCGACAAGGAAGACCTCTGAGTTAGGTTAAGGAGGGTCATTGTATCTCACACCATAAATCTCTAATAGATCATTAAAATCACAACCAGAGAGAATTCCACCACAAAGCTGACAACCAATACCCATTCTTTCTGTTAAATATTTCTAGAACAAATGCACAATCATATAAAGATCTTCAACCACAGGACTCTTAACAACACGGGAACATAACTACAAAGGTGAATAAAAATATTAGCACAAGAGACGTCGAAAGTATAAGCACCAGTATGAATGAACAAGCATGGGAACTCGAAATATAATTTTATTCATGACGGCCAAAAGAATTCCACCTTCAACTGAGATGCAAAGGTAATAAACAAAATATCACCTTTTTCCATCAGGATTAAATGCCAACGCATTTATCGGTCCAAAGTGGCCTTTGACGCCACCTATTTCTTCTTGAAGGATCTAACCACGCACAAAAACAGCATATACAAATTGTTAGACACGACTAAATGTTCATAAAATTCCACTAAATATTCATAATATTGATTTAATTTGATTGCAACTTCATTCCTAAGAAACAATGATATTTACCTTGTCGTAGAATTTGGCTTCAAACTTTCCAGCACGGTGATCTGTGGTGGTGACAGATGATGCGTCCTGACCACCTCCAAGAACCACCTGAAAATCAGAAAAGTCACAAAATCAACATAAGAGAACGAAAGAAACATATGTGATGAAAGTCTTACAGACATAAAATATCGACTAGATGAAATCTGTTATTGATTATTATATATCTGGTTGAACATAAACAATGGAGACAAGCACATCCACATCCATGTACAATCAAGAGTATTTCAGGTACAGTCGGCCCTCTAATGATCAATAATCATGAGTTATTTAAAATTATCAATTTTTAGAGATTTTAATTTATCCTTGTCATATCATCTTATAACATATGATACTGCTGGCATAAAATATTATGTACATTCACATTTCCTTTAGAATCACTCTCCTTACATTAGAATCAATTTCCATGCAATTAAAAAAAGGATAATATGAATCAACATAACCAATATGGTGTTGAACTCCTAATGTACACTAGGTTTGCAGGTTATGCGTTTGATTGAACCCTGCCCTCACAAGTTGTAATATATATTTTTTTCATTGATTTGGCTTCCTAGATTCAAAATTTTGGACTTGACAGTAAATGCTTAAATATAATTATCCATAATCTGTGTTGCACGGACACTTCAACTAGAGTATCGTATCCGTAATGGACACATGTCGGATGCCGACATTCATCGGACATTCTACCATAGTCATTTTTCTTTTTTTATCAAAAATATATTTTTGACTTACAAGTTATTTTTAAATAACAAATCGGTACTCATATTTAAAAAATTTCAACA
>CAIGRK010025286.1:0-10933 GCA_903798315.1 Fraxinus greggii | reverse complement strand
TCTTCTATTGTAGGATGAGTTATCTCTTATACCTTCCATTGCGCTATGTATGATATCGTAGTGCCATATGCCCATACCTGGACTCTGGACCCTAGCGAGGAACTAGATTATCCCATAATTTTGGAGATTCGTTGAATAACCTCCTCAAGAAACCCCCGCAAGGTGTGTTTATTATAAGAATTTTGCTATTTGTCCATAAAAAATGTATATAATGGATTACATAATATGGCGTGGAGGGAAAATATTGAATTAAAAAGTTAATTGTGTTTTAAATTAATAAATGATAAAGTGTCAAGTGACATTTTTAAAATCTTAATATACATGCAGTAAGATCATTACTATAAAGTCAAATTGTATAAGTTTCACTTTTGCAGTAAGAGAATTTTTGTGTGCTCCAAACTCAACATCATACGCTTTATTCAATGAGTTCAACAAAGACTTCTCTTGTCGACAATTCCTAAGATCAAAAAATCACGCAGAAATGGGGTAAAGCACTCCAACCTAGTTCTCCTGTGGTTTCGGTGAAGGATATGGGAGATGCCCATGATGTTGATAGACGATTTCTAGATTCAGACTTACTAAATCATAATGTTGAACCAGTGAACAATATACGATCAATAAAAAATCTTGAATCATGTTGCTTAGGTCTTCTCTTGTAATACATTTTTGCATGTTGAGCAAAAGAATCTACGTCTTCAAGTTTGTACGCTTATTACAAAATATCTAATGTAGTTCAAGATCTAATATGCACGGTCCATGTCAAGGATGAAAAAAGTTGCACGATCCATGTCGAGCATGAAAAAAAAAAGTTGTGTGATCCATGTCAAGTATGAAAATTGTATAGGTTCATTTAAGAGGTAAATTTTGTAATTTAATTACTGGAATTCACAAAAAGTTCGTGCTAAATTGTAAGTCCACAAAAAGATTGTGTTAAGTGGTTATTGTAAGATTATTTGAGTGCTATTTATGTCAGTTCACTCCAGCATTTGATATTAACTTGGGCTATTTTGGGCAATACTTCTTCTGCATGGCCTCATTTATTGGGCCCTGGAGTAGTGAGCCCAGCACTGGACCAG
This sequence comes from Fraxinus greggii, assembly GCA_903798315.1. Taxonomy (NCBI): domain Eukaryota; kingdom Viridiplantae; phylum Streptophyta; class Magnoliopsida; order Lamiales; family Oleaceae; genus Fraxinus; species Fraxinus greggii. The sequence continues at coordinate 9,857 of CAIGRK010025286.1, read as the reverse complement.
AAGTGGAGAGCAACAGATCAATGTTTGTTCCTGCAGCTCTGTCAAACTGCACAAAGGATATAATAATTTCACCATTAATCCTTCTAAGGAGATTTGAACTTAGATCAATGATACGGTTAAGCTTCGCTCTTACTATTTGAGATAAGTCTTGACCTCTTCAAAAAGCCAAATTTTAGAGCCTGTTTGACAACTATTATAGTAGGAAAATAAAGTTTTGAGTAGTAATTTTTTGGAGAGTGCGTGGTTAAAAAGTAAAGAATTATTTTTTTTTGTATACGTGTAAAATATTTTATTCAGTGAATGCGTGATCGAAAATGGCCCTATAACTTACCATAAACGAAATTAATAGATGTCAAGCATGTACTTAATATAACTATTTTGTATTAGTAACAATTTTTTTTTTGACTGAAAATACACTCTTTACTCTTTCTAATCTGGTGGTGACATATAAGCTGGTATTACAATCTTCGTGGCAAAACGATATTATTCCCTCTTTAGTAGAGATTCTTTTAAAAACTACTTTGCTCCAAATTCATTTTCAATTCAACATCCTTCCAATAAAATAATTTTATATGTAGATTTATAACTTTTCAATAGTTTCTAATCACACATCCTTTCAAAAAATTCATTTTTCACAAAATCTATTCTCAAAAAGTTTACATCAAACGGACTCCAAAGAACCGTCCACAATTTTGGTACCGCAATTAAACAATATTAGATAAACAACATTGACAAATTTTGTCAAATATATAATGTACTTTTAAATTTATTTGATGTTATCTAGTTCAGCATGCTTTAAAATACCTTCGAAGTTGTCAATAATTATTAGGTTATGGATCGTGAGTGGTTCGTGTGATTTGACCTGATCCACTAACTTATTGAAATGACTCGAAGGCTATGCTTTGATTCGAATCCAAATCTCAACCCCATATTCTACCTTAGCACAAGAGAGAAGAAAATGGAGGGTCGGTTAGGTCTAATTCTCCTTTAACAATCATGAAATTAATTTTATCCTTCTTTCAACCCGGTCTTATTTTTATCCGTAACGTCATTTCTCATTACATTCAAAGTATCAAAAAGGTAGAATTAGTAGAGGAAAGTTCATAATGCTCGTGAACGACGACATTCCCATCATCTCAATTTTTTGGTGCATAATTCAGCCAATACACCACAAAGCTAACAATTTATAAATCCCTGGGAAAGCAAATAACAAAAGATTTGAAGGCAAAGAGGTCACTATAACTAATTGAATTAAAGAAACCTCAAGAAAGACAAGAAAAATACCAACCAACCCCCTCGAAGCCATAAAAAGGTTGTCGGCATTGAAATAAAAAAATTCAATAATTAATTAATTTCAATGCGTATTCCAACATGTTTTTTTTGGGTTATACCAGACTTTACCAAGTCGCTTCTATGCTCAAATTTGTCCAAGATTTTTAGTTAGGGGAAAAAAAAGGTTGTCGAAATTTGGCTTGAATTCATAATGTCAAAAGATTGTTCAAGCTCGACTAATATAATATACTTTTGAAATTCAGATATTTTTAACACTTGTTGATGATAGAATTTCGCTCTCGCTCTACCTTATCTAATTATGGTGAAAAAAAATGTAAGTATTATCAACAAATATAGAGGATAGAATAGGTCTCGAAGTGAAAACCACCAAATTGCGAAATAAAATCGAAATTGCATTTTCAAAACCATCGAATTAGTTTAGGTTTTGATATTATAATTGTAATTTTGAAAGATATTTTAATTGTAAGTCGATATTTTATCAAGTCATTATAAATGATTTAGCTTGAAAATATGTCAAAACCGTGCAAATCGAACCATTTATATCCCTACAATAACATATGTTAAAAACTCAAATTCAATCAGGATTGCAAAGAAGCTTCGTTACTTATGAATTGTTAAACATAAAAAAATTAATTAATATATAAAGACTTGAGCTATTCCTTTTAATAAAAATTGACATTTTAAGATGCAACTCTAAATTTCAATATAAATGCTTACATGTTTTGCTATGATTTCAAGAACGATCAATTAACTCAGACATCATTGACTTCTTGGAACATGTTTGGTTGAGCTTAAAAAGATAAAATTACTTTGAAGCAATGCTTTAGACTCAAAATTGTTTGAATAATTTTATTTAATTTTTAAATTTTAAATTAGGTAAAAAAAAGTTGCTTTTTGAAAATAAGTAACTTAAAAGTTAATTAATTCTAATTCTTCCATATTCCATATGTAGTCAATTTATCATGGCATAAGAGGATCATCCTCTTAAAAGTAAACAACCTAAAAATAGAAATATTCCTAACTATACATAGCTTTTTGGCCCAAATGTCATGCAGGCAGTCAAGTTCAAACACCAGCAGTTTTCCGGTGGTGAAAAAAATTGAATTGGTACTTAAAATCTAATTTATTGCTTTAATTTAGGTAATGAGCAGACAAAAACCTTCTTGAATTATTGGTTTAAATGATTTTTATGGAAATACACCATTGATATTATTGATAAAATTTCACATCAATTGCTTAATTATTAAAGCCTATAAAATTCAAATTCAAATTCAAATTTTGTGATCTAAAATGAGACATTGGTACATCAGTGTTTGAGTTATTAATCCAAACTAGATTAATCTTTTAAGATGAAATATGTAGACTCAGTGCACAAACTTGGTATATTGATTAGAATTTAGGCATAAACAGACGACGACCTTAAAATATCTTCAAAATGTCTTAAATGATTTGTCTGGTAACAGCAAAACTGAGTTAATAATTAAATCCCACAAATTAAATGGTAGGTAGCAATTAACTAAAAGCTGATATAAATTAGGTTAATTATTTCACAGTCATTATAAATTATTTGTCTTGAAATTAGGTTAAGATACATGATGTGTTCTAATAATATTCAAAGGTGTTTGGCCATTAATTTGAATGTAAAATAACCAACAACAATCCAAATGGTTAAAAATCAATTCAAGAAGCTCAAATAATGAAGAAAATGTAAATTCCATTTTTTTTTTTTGTTTACAAAAAAAAAATAAAATTGTAGATGGTCTAAACGAGTCTATCTTGTTTGATTTGGTGGTATACAGATCAGAAGACGTTAAAATCTTGTTCATTGTAGTGTTTAAGAATTTTATATCAAGAGTATTACTTTTAGCCCTTGTTTGGTACACATTAAAATTTTCATTCACATTCTTCTATTCATTTTCAACCACACATTTTTCAATAAAATAATATTTTCCATCACATCAATAATTTTTTCTCAACCACAAATTCTCCATCAATCTACTATTTCAAAATAATGTGGCTCAAGTGGTTATTTAATTTATAATTTTTTTGACAAATGCAAATTCTTAATCAAGCGTTATTCGGATCTCTCTTTTATTTTTCCCTTACCATTATAAGCTATAGAGTTTCTAACACTAAAAGTTAATTATTAATTAATTTAAGTTGATGAATTATATAAATTGTTGTTGTAGTATCATTCGACTCATTGCTACATGTGTCACAACGTATAAGAGATAATTTTTTTTATTATTGGTTTTTTTTTTTTTTGTATGTACTTATATATCACACGGTAAGTACTTGTTACATATATATGTATAAATCATTTATCAAAATAATTAATAAAACGTGCATTTGGTTATTTAAAAGAACATAGTAATTGTTTGGAGGTAATTTTGACATAGAAAATTGCACGATTAGTTATCAACATAACGACACATTAGGAATAGGGAGAATTCCAGTCAATGTATCAAAATTTTCATTTAGTAACAGATTTGATCCAAATCTTCCATTTGCGTCATTCACGACACCAAACCTTTAAAAAATTCGCACATGAAATTCGAATGGATTAATTGATCATTAAAAAAGCTTTTGACCTCTTTTGACTAATATAGAAAGGATGAAATGCACTTTTATATTATTTCACATAAATAATGTTACAATAATTAAATAAAAAAATAAAATAGAAAAGGGAATATTCTTCTTCCCCAAATCAGAGGGCCACCGCTCCATCGCCACCTTCCTTCCACCTTCAACTCCACAATCATCATCGCCACCAAATCCCTCGGCAGCACCACTCATTCCACACCTCCACCACCATCATTCCTTCCACAGATCCTGAGAAGGAAATGTAAAGTCTGAAATCCAAATTTCAGTCATAGAAAAAGGATTGCAGGGTTCTGCTAAGGGAGGCAAAGACAAAAGTACACAGTCTCTTCTCACTTTTTAATTGTAGCTCTTAGTTCACCGTTTGAAGGAATTTGTAGTATGGCAGTTGAGATGGGTTTAAGAGAGAAATTGATCCAGTCATCTCCGCCTCCGAAAGCTGTACCTATTTCTTTGGACTTTAGACGTGAGTTTTTGAAACTTTTAGTACCGTGAGTGCAACAAATTAAAGAATCGGATCAAGTTTGCATAAAAATGAAATGTTTGGTATCGTGACTACAACTGTTTTTAAACCTTTAAAAGGGAGCAAGGTGCTCAACACTATACCATAATTGCATAGGAAGTCTTATTGACAAAAAGTCGTTCAAAATTTTACTAATTGTCGTATAGATTTTCACATATTCACTTTCATAAATTAAGGTTTTGCTTCTAAAGTTAGACCGATGTTTAAAAATTTAAATCGAATTAACTTTCCATTAAAGTCATGACATGATTTAATGAAGATTTAGACAGCATTTGTCACTAGATCTGCTTATGTAACTACAATGAAATGTTAAAGGTCCGTTATATAAATGTTGGTGACTAACTTGATATCGTGAAAGTATTTTGAGGATCGACGGTGTAATTTTCCTTTTGAGCAAGTCCGAACTTCAATTCAAAATGACCAAAACACCCTTTTAGTACATTCATGAACAAAGCCATATAAAGCAAAAGGCAAGCCGTTTATATGTCATAAAGAAACGTAACCCCGTGTGGGACCCACACATCTCACATGTAATTTACAATCCTCCATCACCTTAATTGCGTGAAACGTTGTCCGTCCATTCATTTTTTGTCCATCCATTATACAAATCAAGGTTCTTCACGAAACTCTAAACGGCTCGACTCTCGAGTCGTAGCTGAGCCACAAATTCAAGCCATATAGTAAAATAATTTCCCATAAAATCAAGAATAATGGCAATTTAAGGTAAGTCCCCGCTCTTACCTAGACGGGTGCTTACAAGTACTAAATAATATTATTCTAATTAATAATTACGCTGTTTTTTTGCTCCAATTATAATTATAAATAACACTTGATTTAATTTCGAGCTATTGAAATTCCTTTTTAGTATGTGTTGATTATACATACAAGAGAAAGAATCAAAATTTTTCGTTTTTCTTTTCATCTTATGACATGATTATATAGTTATATTTTATAGTGATTCATATAAATTTTCTTAAGAATAACTTGTTCATTGAGGACAAAAGATAGAAAAAGATAATTTAAATATGTCGAGTTGTTTTAAATTTATCAATGAGATAAAAGATACTTCTGTCGGTGACCAAAATTCTTAAAAGACGCTCGACCATTACTTTTTAGTCATTGAGTACAATGATCATTCGACATACGTTATTTACAACATGATTAGTATGACGAAATACGTTTTGAGAGAACACAAAAGTGAAAATACTTTTTAAAAGAAAAATAAAAAGTGGAGACGAAATCTTTTACAAAGGTCAAAGCACGCTATACAAGTAATTCGTGCCAATCATTTATGAACCAATTGCGACTTCGGATGTTGCAAATTGTGCGTCATTTGACATGAAACGACACAGAATGACGATTCACTAAAATTAAAAAGCATGCGATAAACACGTAAGTATGGGCTCGCAAAAAGTTTACACGCTTCTCATCCGCCCATACAACTTTAACTTATAACTAAATCATATTACTATATTTACATTTTTGCGATTTCATTTAAATTACATATCCATTCAACTCCCAATGACAAACTTTTTTCAAATTTTAGTTAAATTGTCATGCAATCGTGAAAATATGTCTAGTTTCAAATTTTTGAGCATGGATCCAATTTGGGAAGAAAAACACTAGCTTCATAAATTGAACATGCAAGGACCATATTACGATATAAGAAAGGCTAGAATTCTATAATGGAGGACTCAATGTACTACGATAATGACATGCAATGACCAACTTTCTCTTAAGACAATAGGTTGGGACCTACAGTGCAATTTTCCATGATGGATTTGTATATTAACATAGAAAACCATGGCTGTGGCAGCTTTGAGTTTTAGGTTAAACATAAAAACAAGCCATTTGCCCTATATACATACAAATTTGAAGTGATAACATACTCAGCTTAACTTCCAAAATTGTCACGCAAGCAGAAATTTGACAGCTCAAAGCAAAATGTCAATTCCATTACAGCTTTTTCCAGAATTCCCTACCTTTTAATGCCTATATAATCTGCTCAACAAAATGAATTAATAATCAATTCTCATATTTGCAAGCAGCTTATAATCTTGAAGTACCAAGAACTTCACTTCAAGAATGGCAATTGTAACAGCTGCTCATATGGCTTACACTTTCGGCATTCTTGGTATCTTTATAGATTAAAATTAGCTCCTCTATGTTAGATCTGTATATGTTGTAGCTAATCTTGTGTTAATTAATTTGAATAATATTTTTTGCAGGAAATATTGCGTCCTTCTTGGTGTACTTGGCACCGGTGTAAGAGCTCGATTTCATATTAGATCTTGTTAATTTTAACACTACCAAAAAAAGCACCTGCATTTTACGGGTTTTTTCTTGGATTTCAGGCCTACATTTTACAAGATCTATAAGAGAAAATCGACAGAACAATTTCAGTCCATTCCTTATTCAGTTGCCTTATTCAGTTCGACGTTGTATCTGTATTATGCCTTTCTGAAGAAGAATGTGATCATGCTTATAACCATCAACAGTGTTGGATGTGTCTTTGAAGTTGTTTTTCTGACCATCTTCATGGTTTATGCGACTCATCAATCAAAGGTTGTTCTCACCCTTAATTTTCTCAAACTTGGATGAATCCTTTTTCAACACTTCGTTTGAGATACGTAGACTCAACTATAAGATGTTAGTTAAGCCTTTTTAAGTTATTCAACAGAGTTTTCAATATATTTGAAGTTGGGAAATGAATGTTCTTCAATCACTCCATTCGAATCATTCAATTATTTTCCAACAATTTGTTCAATTTTTGCTAAATCAACTTTTTACTTTTGCAGATTTTTACCACAAAGCTTCTCATCCTATTCAATATAGGAACACTGGGATTGATCATTGGATGCACATATTTTCTATCAGAAGGGCATAAGAGAGTGAATATTGTTGGATGGATCTGTTCAGCCTTTACTGTCTGTGTTTTCGGTGCTCCTCTTAGTATTATGGTAATTTGTTTTTAATGTCCCTTAATTAAAAATTACTAAAATTTACAAAATAATTTAACAAAATTTTCATATATTTTATTTAATGCAGAGGCAAGTGATAAAGACAAAAAGTGTTGAATACATGCCACTTTCTCTCTCGTTATTTCTCACACTATGTGCTATCGTATGGTTCTTCTATGGTCTTTTCATCAAGGATTACTACGTAGCTGTGAGTGCATTATAAAACTCTTAAAATTCATATTTCATATTCTATTTTTTGGTTAATTATTAGTCACATTCTTAAGTCTCCCTCTGTATACGTATTCTTATGTTATTTATTTCTTTTCTATTTTCCCTAAAACCCTTTTTTTTTTTTCCCTACCATATGTATATATAATCACAGGCTCCAAATGTCGTTGGATTTATATTGGGAATATCGCAGACAATTTTGTATGCTATATACAGGAAGAGAAAGCAACAAATAATTCTACCTGAAATTAAGTTGCATGATATAGCTACTATCAAAGACCGAAAATCACAAGTTTGCATGGATAATCCACCAAAGGAGGAGATTGTAGAAACAATAGATCACTATCAAGGACAGGCCCGCAGAGGAACAGACTTTGAAGATAGCATCATAGAACATGTTGCAGAAATTGAGACCAACGTGTGATCATGGTCACAACTCACATGTAAAGAAAGTCTGTCATAATTATTTACAAAATATTAAGAAGTTTACTGTTGATATGTGAAGAAAAACTCATTTTAATTTCAACTATTTGGTAAATAAGGACTCTGATAACTTAGGTGGACAAGTTTCGAGTAAATTATATTCTTTATTATCGAAAATAAGTGGGATCGATTGTGATGCTACCAAAAATTTGCATCGGCTAGATTTTCGAACTGGATGCTTGAATACAACATGAACAGATCTTCAATATTTGAAATAAAGGCGTCGGGGTGTGTTCTCGTTGCCCCTCCGATTCTTAAATTAGAGAGAGAGAGAGAGAGGATTTACACAAGAGGTTGTGTGCTAAAAACTATGTAAAAACCGTACCTGAATAAAGAACTTTAATCCTGCATTTATAGATGTTGGTGGTTGAGTTCAAAAAAGATCAAACCACCTGTAATCATTCATGCATGATATTTGTGTTATATTGAAAGTGTCAAGTTTTGAATTTAAATCAAACTGTGATAGGTATGTAGCTTGGATGAGAATAAATGTTATGGAGCAATCAAAGTGAGATTAATATTTTTAAAAGGTGTGAATTAAGGATAAGGAAATCGTTTTTATGAAATATGGCCCGACCTTCTGAGGCCCGACCTCAATCCTTGGATAATTGAGGAAGGACAAGCTTGGGCTTTGAAGTTCGACATCGGGTGTTACAATATTTTTGCACATCATATCGCATTTTAATTTATTTTGAATGATATAAATGACTGTATAGGAATTTTCAACATTTAGAGGGTGTTTGGTGTAGATTGTGATAGAAATTTTTGAAATGTGTGGTTGAAAAGTTGTGGGACCCACAAAATATGTGGTTAATATTGATTGTTTGACTTTGATTTAGTTTAAAATCTGATTTTAATTCGAAACAAACATGGCCTTAATAACGACATTGGATTATAGTCTACTGAAAATTGACCAAGCTGAAAAGAAAAATAATACACACGTCTAAGCAAGGGACATAGTCAAAATTGAGAAACGCGTAGTCCAACCCTAACAATATCTAGAAGTGGGTGAATAGGTGTAATATACGAAATTTAAAATATCTAACGAATTAAACAGCAACAAGTCACATTTAATTCTTAACNCATGGCCTTAATAACGACATTGGATTATAGTCTACTGAAAATTGACCAAGCTGAAAAGAAAAATAATACACACGTCTAAGCAAGGGACATAGTCAAAATTGAGAAACGCGTAGTCCAACCCTAACAATATCTAGAAGTGGGTGAATAGGTGTAATATACGAAATTTAAAATATCTAACGAATTAAACAGCAACAAGTCACATTTAATTCTTAACTAGATGGTTAAACATTCAAGTCAATTTATCCTAAGTTGAATTACCACAGTTTTATGATAAATAATAAATTATAATACAGTAAATCAAATATCAGAATGATCACGGAGAAACCCATTTGAAAAAAACTCCGGGCACTTTGCCAATCAATTCACAATAAATGAATATAACAACTTACAGTCTACCAAACTAGATGACCCATACTATCTAATCACTCGACTGCACTCCTTACAGCTCTCAGTAGATCCCGTGCTCCCCTACACTGATCCTTAACTGCTGTTGCCAAAGCTCTCCATGGAATCTGCTACCCTGCAGCACTCCAAACCTTGTGAATTCGTTTATCTCCTGTAAATCACGAAGAACGACCCTTTCTTCACGGACGTGAACTTCTGTCAACTTCTTTCGATCTTCAAAACTCTGACCAGATATAGAGGAAGTGATTTTTGGTATTTGGATTATAGAACTGATGTTTTTC
>CAIGRK010025096.1:0-10201 GCA_903798315.1 Fraxinus greggii | reverse complement strand
CTACTGCCGCACGATGTCCCTTTCCGTGCTAGGAAGAAAGGCACCCCGTGAAAGTTAGTGTGTACACTTAAGAGAATAGTTTACTGGTAAGACACCTTTGATTGGGGTGATCTTGTTTAAGAGCGCCTTGTATTGGGACGGTTCATCCATGGCAAGGTAGATATAAGGTCAACATTGTTTGTATCGAAATGATAGAAATGAGGCAACGGGATGCAATTGATGCAAAAGTTTGATTAATTCTCTGAAGATAGATGTATCTGTAATGCAACTGATGCAGAGACATGATGAGCTTCCTGAAGATAGAGGCAGCACTTGTTTCGCTTGGCGAGGTATTTCGAAGACCGAGGAATAAATATCGAACTGGTGGCTAGTCTCAAACTTTCAAAGACTTATAAGCTGACATCGGAATGATGAGGTCTTATAGCTATTCTCAACAAGAGTTAGGAACAAAGAATAAGCATCTCACATAGCCAAGAAATCTATATGGCAAGGTGAAAAATAAACATCCTGCGAGGTGAGAAATAAACAACTCGTAGATAGTTCTTTCGAACTATCGCAGGCTTACAAGCTAACCTGGCAATGATGACGACTTATAGCTATGCCAAAGATAGTGAGGGACGAGAAATAAGCATTGCGTAAATTCAATAAATCTATATAGAAGGACGGGGAATAAACATCACGTGAGGCGAAAAATAAACATTTCACGAATAGTTCTCTCGAACTATCAAAGACTTACAAACTAACCTTCGAATGATGAAAACTTATACCTGTGTTCGACGATGGTGAAGGACGAGGAATAAGCATCTTACAAAGCTAAGAAATCTCTCATGAGGTAAAGAATAAATATCTCTCGGATGGCTCTCACAAATTATTGAAAACTTATAATATGGCTTCGAAATGATGATGACTTATAGTCTAGCATGACGATAGTAAGAGATGAGATATAATCATCTCGTAAAACAAAGAAATATGTATGAAAAGATGGAGAATAAACATCATGCAAAGCAATGAATAAACATCTCACGAATAGCTCTCGAACTATATATAATGTATAAGCTAGACTTATAATGATAAGAAGATATAGATGTGCTCAACGATAGTGATGGGCAAGTAAGAATCATCTAGTAAAGAAATCTGTATTTGATGATAGGGCTAAAAAACATCTCGCAAGGCAAAGAATAAATATCTCGCAAAGCAAGGCATAAACATCTTGCATAGCCAAGGAATCTATCGGCGTAGTGGGGAATAAATATCCCACGAAGTGAGGAATAAACATCTCATAGAGCCAATGAATCCATCCGGCAAGATGAAGAATAAACATCCCACAAGGCGAATAATAAACATCTTACAAAACTATGGAGTTTGTATATAGCTAAGCAGGGAGTAAACATCTAACCAGGTGATGAATAAACATTTCGCAAAGTCAGGAATAAACATCTCATAAAGGTTAGGAAACGAGGACTCCAAAATGATTTCGCCTCTTCCTTTTTCAATGAACGAGGACTCTAAAATTCCACATCTTTCTTTTTTCAAGGAAAGAGGACTTATTGGCCAATATTTGATAATAATAAATCACTAAGTAGAGCTCTCCTTCAATAATTGATATTTGGCATTTGGCTGAGCATTTGGTGTGCATATTAGGCTACTTATATTCAACATCACTTGTAAACCTAAATTTTTAATCTCAATTAGGGCAATTTGCAGCAATTCTTAGCATGTTTTATATGGTATTTGCCTAATAAATTAATTCAACATTCTCTTCACAAGTAGAGATTTAATGAACTAGCAATAATAAATGTGAACTTGTTTGATCCTCATTATTATCAAAATACATTTTTCTTTCTATTCTTTTAAACAACACCTTCTTAAATAAAAATAATATTACTCGTAAACTCAATTTTTTTCGTATTTTTTAATTACACATTCTCCATCAATCTACATTCCAAAATGTATTTTTACAATTAAATAGGAGCTCAAATAGGATACTATAATAAATCACAACCACCCATGTCAAGATCCAATAAGAAGCAACACACACTTATCTTTTTGTATGGAAAGTGGCTATGGAAATAAAAAATTGAAATCATCATCACATCACATCATATCATGGCATTAGCATTGTTTTATCAAGGCCAATCGTATTATTAAAGTGTAGAAATTCCAAGAAAAATACGGTGTGTTGCCAGCTTGATGTATAGTCAAATGGACTTTGCTACATGTACGCTTAAGTGTACATCCTAAATGACATAATGTACTAGTAGCATTTTGTCATTGGCTGGTGGAAAAAATAAAAATTGAAAAGATTCATAAGCCAATGACAGAATGTTACTTTTGCATTATATCACCCATGATGTACACTTGAATGTATAAGTAGAATAATCATAATCGAATATTACCTCCAATTTGTAAAATGTGAACCCAAAATTATTTTTCCAGGTCGATATAGATGAATAGACTTTCTTGGAAAGCAAGGGCACATGTAGCCTCCGAGTTATTGTAAGAGGAAAATTTCGAGGAAGACTTTAAAATTAATGAAGTCCCAAGTCTTCTTGAGAAATTTGAAAAATGGAGTAATACCATCTCCCACATATTTTAGCTTCCATTTTTCTTGCTTAAATAGACGACCCAAGCAAAATAAATAGAAATCGAAAGAATACGCTAAATAAAGATCGCAAAAGGCCCAAAGAAAATGTAGTCCATTAAAGAGGATAATCTCTTGGAGCACTTTAGACCAAAAGATTAATATGGCCCAAAAAAATAAATTCCAAGCCCAACTAGAAGTCGAAACTAGTCAACCAAAATTTTGATTAACAAATAGCTTTTACCGGCACACAAAGAAGGCAGGAGTACATGTTTACTGTAAAAGCTTAATTCATTTGACAGCAATTTGCAACAAATTTGTCAAGAACCACCAACCTCTGTTTGAAAGCCACCACCATTAGTATGTTGTCTCTATCACTTCAATACTGACCCAGAAGACAAAAGTTAGACCACAGAAAATTGGTTATTTGTTATGTTGTGAGGTGAACACACCACCACCATTAGCATCTCGTCTCTATCACTTCAATACTGACCCAGTAGACAAAAGTTAGATCACAGAAAGTTGGTTATTTGTTACGTTGTGAGGTGTCCGCTAATGACGATGGCTGCCTCAACGACCTTTGTCGGAGGTTGCAAAATATCGCAAAGTTACTACAACCATAAAAATGAGAAAATTTATTACTTGAGAATTTGTTGTAACTGTTAAAAATTATAGATGAGAAAAAAAATGAGGATTGGACATCGATTAAAATCAAGCGTGAGCATTAGGGCTATAAGCTCTTGGGCTTTATGGTCATGCTTGCTCATGGCCTGCTTTTTCAAAAGTGGAAGTCAAATCGCGTGAACCAGGTTCGCTACCAGCGTATTCGTGACAAAAGTTAAGTTAAAACGTATTGGGGCCCTTTATCTCTCTTGTTCGAATTTTTCTCATGTGGAAATTACATAAAAATGGGTGAATAAATATCCATTTTCATTTATTCAATTTTTAGGTTTTTATCATTTTAATTAAATATTAAATCTTTTAATTAATTGATGCGCGTATCCCGTTAATTTAGTGTTTCAAATTTGATAATATCCCAACTTCCATTTTCATTCGAACCCCATTTTCTCTCGAGCACTATCTCCTCTCCACATTCTTCGCGCCCATCTCCACCATTTTTCTAAAATCAACTATCATAAATCTCCAAAATCAACTTCCGGTAAATTCCATTTTCTTCTACAGTGTGCGTGCTTTCCGTTCGGCAGTGTATAGTAATGGCGTAAACAAAGGCTGAAAATAAAGAGAAGAAGACGGTGCAAACTCCGGGTAGAACAAATAAAAGGAAGACAATGGAAAATCCCAAGAATACTATGGCACCAAGGCAAAAATCGCATGAGTCAAGTAAAAAAAAAAAGTCCGAGAAGAAGGTAATTTCAAATTTTTTGTTCGTTTATTTAATTTGTGACCTTTTATTTATTCTACCCGGTAGTATTGAAGGAAATATGTGCAGGTTTCTATTGTGGAAGTGTAGTTATTTATAGGTTGAACTATTTGAAGGAACTTGTTCGAATCAATGAGACCTGACAGTGACCCCAAATTTTGTTCTGGCATTTGAGATAGTGTGACAATTTTTGTTTTTGAAATTTTTATGCTTGTTTGTAGTATAATGGTCTGTGACCTACTTCCCACATGTCNTTTATTCTACCCGGTAGTATTGAAGGAAATATGTGCAGGTTTCTATTGTGGAAGTGTAGTTATTTATAGGTTGAACTATTTGAAGGAACTTGTTCGAATCAATGAGACCTGACAGTGACCCCAAATTTTGTTCTGGCATTTGAGATAGTGTGACAATTTTTGTTTTTGAAATTTTTATGCTTGTTTGTAGTATAATGGTCTGTGACCTACTTCCCACATGTCATGGAGATTATAATGTGACCTCATTCCATCACATGATATACGATTATACTTTTATGTAACCTAATTGTATTATGTAATTTGTGGCTGTGATGTTAAATGTCATGAGTATACATGTATCTGTGACCTCTTTTAATTTTTTTTCAATATGTGACATGTTTGAAAATAATTCTACATGAATCATTTTTCAGTTCTTTCTATCATTATTTGCATATGTGACCTCGTTTATTCTAATAATCCTTTACATATTTGTGTTTTATCTTTACATCTGTGACTTCTTCCATTTGCATCTGTGACCTGACATAACACATACTGCAGGTGTGGACATTCATAATAGCACAACATAAATGGTTTCCTGGAAAAATCACCACGTCTATGACAACAGGTGTTATCATGAACTTGAAGAAATATCTGAGCGAAACCCAACGAAGTATACCCATGGGAACATGCTTTGCGCATTTTATGGATTGTCATGAAATCATGCTTCAGCCACAACTGATTCATTACTTTCTACTCACACAGGTGCATACACCCAACGAAAATGAAATGTAGTTTTGCATATTCGGTAGATTTGTTAGGTTCTCTCAGGCTGAGTTCTGTTTAGTAACAGGACTGTGATGCACGAGAAACATTGATGTACAAACACTTGAAAACAGTCCTTCAACTTTGAAGAAAAAATGTTTCAGTCAACTGAACATTGTGACACATGAAGATGTGAGAGATGCATTCATATCAGCTTGCCAAGTTCTAGACCAGGACGTTGTTGAACTCCTCATAGATCAAGATGTCGTAATGCTTGGAGCTCTATTTTTCATTACATCTTACCTATTCCCAAGAGATTATGAGAAGGTTGTTGATCATTATTTATTTGTACTTGTTGAAGACTTTTCTACAATGGACGTGTTTCCTTGGGGGAAGATCATTTTTTATACTACTTTGAATGCATTGAGAGATGGCCTGAGTAAGAGGTCAAGCCATTACAGGCTAAGAGGCCTATTAATAGCCTTTTAAGTATGGATATACGAGACGATTCCTAGTCTTGCTGGAACTATTGTGACAAAGAAGTTCAAAACCCATCCTCAAATAGTGAACTGGATGGCATATGAGCACCCATCCGCTGCTAAACTTGAAGGAATTGAATGCTTCTCAAATCCTTATGTAATCATTTCAAATATATTAAATTAATGGTGTAGTAAGTTGTTTATCGTTAACAATTTTTTTTCTAATAATTTAGTTTTATGGCAGATTCGAGTCTGTGACCTGGAGCCCTCAGTTAATGAGATGAAAATGTCATATATGAATGGGGTGCAGTACATTAAACCAGTTCAGCCAGACATTACACGCAATGGCCAGAGAAAAAAGAGAAGGATGGAAAGTTCAGTCCACAACGTTGGAACAAGTGGAGAGCCATGTTTATCTGGTTTTAAAACGTCTACATCTGTTCTCATGATCATTGATGATAGTACTGTTCATGCTGTTGTTGATGTAGACGATGATGACTTTGTTATTCCTCACCGAGGTGGCAGGAGACATATGTCCATGTAAACTCTCTAGTAGATGAGTGTCCATCAGCTAAACCTCATGATGCACAGGAAACTTCTTCAGATGTCCCACCGTGGGAGGACGTAAGTTGTTATTGATGTTAATAATATTTAAGTACTAATTTGATTCTGATCATGTGAATTGGTTGCATATCATGTAAATTTACGGAAGTCACATATACGTGTGCACATGTCACATTCATTTACATAAGTCACAGATGAAACATTTTTTCAATGGTTATATGTCACCATAATCAAGTCACATATATTAATGGACACAACACATTTTCACTTGCATTGGCAAAGTAATGTCTGGCAACTATCACATTTTACAATTTCTATGTCACTGATTTATTTTACACACTTTTAAGGTAGTCAAGGATTTGAGAAAAGAATTGACGGTGCAAATATCTGAACTACTTTTGAAAAATGAAGTTTTGAACATTCAGATGGTTAAGATGAGGTCACATATGTCAACTATACACGGTGAACAGATACGAAAGATGAATGAAATTGTCCAATGCATAATGAAATTAGAATTGACATGATAGACATTAGGACAAACATGTAGTTCCTATCCGAATCGGTATCTGCAATGATTTCTAGTACGATGGAAGATATTTTGAAAAAATTCAGTGGTAGATCCAAAGACGAAGAAGGTCAAGTAGTAAAAGATTATGAGAAGCATGATGAAGTAAGTATGACTTAGTTATGTCATTTTGGATGTTTTACAGTTTATACGTAATTTTAATATTTGCTCTAATTTCAGGCTAAAGGTGTGGGATCGACTTTGGATAGGAAAGATAAGAGTAAGATGGTTCTTGAAGACGATCCTAAGATCCAATTCAGTATTGAAACTCCTTCATTTGATTTGGGTCTCAAATTTATACAATCTGATCTGCAAACTCCGTTCGAATCCAAAAAAATTCAGCAGCAGGTTAACTCCGTCACAACTGACATTGTTTAGGACACAAAAATTATAGAGAGAGAGGTATACTCTAATCCTATGATTTACAAAAGTTTCGTGTACTCCATGCAGGTCACAAACCACACAGAGGTCACATGTGTAATAGTAGACCAATAATATTTGATGTTTAATGTTACAACAATATGCAGGTATCTCGGGTATCTGAACCAAGTTTAGGATTACCAATTAAGAGAGTTTCCAGACCAACGAGGATACTACAATCTCCATTTGTCCCTGGTGAAGGAAAAGTAGTCAAACAGTCAGACAATGTTTTGGTATTCGAACATTACAATGTCCATGCTGAAGACGTCGACATTGCTTCATTTCAGAGTTGGTTCTAGCGAGGCTACAAACCAAAAAATAAGTACATTCAACTTCTTTTCCTAAAAGTTGTTTAACAACTTATTGTAAAACATTTATTATGGTCCATATTACATTTACAGGAAAATGTTTAATGATGCTGATGATCGTATCAGTCCCCCATTTCTGTTGGGTTTGTTCAAAGTTGGATATAAAATGTGGTTTTGTGAGCTTGTGAATTCTGAGTCCTCTTTGAGTAGCTCGGTAAGAATGCGTCTTCATATCTTTACTCATAGAAGCTGAGGCATTTGATATATATGAAATACATTAGTCACAACATACTTAGTTGAACTTCAGGTCAATTACATGAAGGTCACATATCATGTGAATATGTCACAATTCATTTTTCAATTTATATAAAGTGTTGAATTTCTATTACATTTCTTTTAAACTGGTCACAGATACTATATAACCTCGAATAGTTTATTGAACTTGGGTCACATATCAATAATTCAGGTCACAACTTATATTTTCATACATAATTTTTTCGTTTATATTATTATAGCACATCGATGTGTGTTTCTGCTACATCCGCCAATTGGTAATGCAAGGGAAGAACGTCAAATTGAAGGCAACAACGACAGACTCATGGTTCCAAATGAAGCTCAAAAACATATATTCCAAATTCAAGCAAGATCTTACTGTATTGCTGTCGGAGTCCAGTTTGATAAATGTTGTTACAAATGGTATTTTGCCTTTAAGCTGTCCTTGGGCCAGTGTGGACTTTGTTTTTATGCCAATTATACCAACAAACAAGGCACACTGGATGCTTGATGTACTCGAATTCAGTAGCACACACTGCATGTGTTCAATTCTGCTGGGAAGACCGACCATGACTTCCTTGTTCGTATTGGTATTGAATCATTTGTCAAAATTATTTCTTATCTATTGAATTTAGTCGGATTTCGGAAAAAAACATATTGACTACGAAGGAGAAGATTGTATGGACTTTAGGTTAATGGTAGATAGTAGCCTTCCTCAACAAAAGAACGTGTAAGTTTGTGACCATTTACCTTCTTTCAAAATCATTTGACTATGTTCCATACCTATTAAATTATGATATGCTATTTTACAGGCATGATTGCGACATCTTCACAATTAAATATGTTGAGTATCTGCTACATATGAGTATGTTCAATACCTAATAAATTATGATATGCTTTGGTCATATATTGTTGAGATAATATATATTACATTTATATGTAGGTCATAGTCTGTAACACATGCTTGCCATTAGGTCACATATCATACTAGATAGGTCATAGGGGATACCACATGTCACATAATGTTGTAATAGGTCATATATAACGAAATAGTTCAGTAATTGTGGTCACATGGTCAATGTTTAATGTGCTAAATAATTACATTTTATATATTATGGTCAGAGTCTGTAACACATGCTTGCCATTAGGTCACATATCATACTAGTTGCGCACTAGATAGGTCACATGGGATACTTCAAGTCACATAATATTATATCAGATCATAGATAACGCAATAAATATATTTCAGGTCACAGATACATACACATGTTTCTGAAACATTCGCACTCATTCGGCCAAAGTCATAGACTATATTTAAAAGTTATTTAGGTTATTGGATCACATTATCCACAAATAGTAACCTAAATTTTTTTACAGTATAGTGATTAGTCCATAGGTCACACAATCAGAGTGCACATGTCACATTTAATTGTATATGTCACAGATTGCAATCTGATGGACACAGTTGACATTATGCATAATTATCTCAACACAGTCCAGATAATCTGAATGCATAATTGTTATTTCAATGAATATTTCATACACATTAAAATGATATATCAATTGATACGTACAACCAATTCATGAAATGTTAAAGAAAATCTATAATTGTTATGCCTATGGTCTAAGTGTGTTATCAACTCATTTGCTATTCCAGAGTGTTAGTACTTGATTGAATTTGGCTCAATGGAACCAAGCTACTTCATCTCCTACGGTTGTGACCATGTCCTCCACAACGTCCACATTTCATAGTCGGTTTCCCATCATTGGATAACCTTATCCTCTTTTCAGCGGGTCTACCAAAACTCCTCTTTTGATAAGGAACTAATATAATAGTGTGTTACAATCTACAAGCATGGTCCATTCAGCTAGATCTCCAACTGGAATCACGAAGTCTTGGTATGCATTCATGTATGCTTTTTTTATGTAATAATAAGAACAATAGTCATAAGGTTCCCTTTTAGTATGTGCAATCACAGCCAGTGGACATGGAAACAGATCAACTTGAAATATCCTGCATGTGCATGAACGTTGATCTATATCTACAACAAAAGAGGAGTATTTAGCTTTGACTGAAAATGGGGACTGGTTCACAAGTAATACCTACTAGAAAGGTTAAAAAGAATACATATGTGAAGTCAAATAAATATATTTCAATTTACCGAAAAGTATTTTGGGCGCACATAACACAATTTTCAGGTCATAGTTATATAATTCATTATTCAAAATAAAAAAGTTACCCTCAAATTTCTCAATTCGGTGCTCATTTTCTTTATAATTTTCTCGTAATAGGTTGTCAACCTCGTGAAGGTGCCAAGTGCATCCTCACTAAGTTTACAAAACCAAGTCTGTACAGTTTGTCTCAAAGATTCTAATAACGACCCAATAGGATAATTCTTGGCTGCTTTTGTGACTGCGTTGACTGATTCAACTATATTTAAGGTCATCGTAGAATACCAATTTGCTGGCATGTGAAATCGTGACCACTTATCAATTCCAACATCCTCCTATGAACATCAACCATGTTCATGAATATAATTTAAATTACATTCATGGCAACTCTTTAAATATGTAGAAATTGTAATTGAAAGTAGTACATTACCAGGTGCCTAATCTTGTCATTCATCATGTCAAG
>CAIGRK010025087.1:0-11139 GCA_903798315.1 Fraxinus greggii | reverse complement strand
CGTGTTGAACTTTTAATAGATAGTGACCCTTGAATCAATTGAGGACGTTGGCTAGCACCATCACCTTTATAGGCTCAGAAAATCACTAATTTTGTAGAATTTACGACCTAATGATATAAATTAATATATTAAAGAAATAAACCAGTGGACCGAAAGCATCTTTCCATTTTGAAACTTATGTGCAAGAAGCCAATTGGTCAATAATAAAAATTAGAAGAATGACAACATGCTAGTATGTAAGTAAGTTGTCTTTAATTGTGCATTTATTAATTAAAATTTCGAATTGATGAATAAACCTAAAGGTATTTATCGGTTCAGGAACGTGAAAAGCACATCGAACGAGCACCAAGATACGACTTGGCTTTAAATTTATAAACATTCAAGTCACTTTTCATCACTTGTTCATCTCTCATTTCTATCAATTTATAGGAGGAATGTAACCATTCTACAATCTTGGAACATTTTCATAAGACACTTTCTAAATACTTGATAGTAATTTTGGCGTAAAATAAGTATTACTATGAAAATAAGCAACTTCTTTTTATTTGAAAGTAACCAAATTAAAAAATGTTTGAAAATAAAAATTTAAGTAAAAGTAAAAGGGAGCTTAGCCAAACATGATCTAGTCCCATTAAAAAGCCTCTTACAACATGTTTCAGAATCAAATATTATCATCCAACTTTCCAAACAGTCATTGGCTTAAGGTGAAATGTGTTCTAAACTTATAAATGAAAATTACCAAGTTGTTGGCCTAGTCATATCATCTCTAACCTTAATTCTAAGATACATTCCTAGTGAATTAGAAAGTGACAAATTTGCTTAGTAAGATTCCTAAAAATGGTTAATGCACAAGGTTCTTTAGCTCATTGCAACTCTACTAAGCCTACAACATCATTGTGCTAAAGTAACGAACATTTAATACAAATATCAATATAAAAAATGTGAAATAAATAAGAGAAAAGAAAAGGGCAAGCATGGTGCCCGAGTTGATTAGCCTTCGGTAGAGAATTCAATAGAACATCTACAGAAAGTATTTCATCCTGTCATCTCCTCTCATAGCGTTGTATACTGCTTGAACCTGGAGAACATAGATTCAATTACATTACTCATGTGTAGTAGTGCGTATAAACAGTGTCTTTCGACATTTTTTGTTGACATACACGATATTCATTGCACTACACATGTTGATGTCACAATTTTTTGTTGCACATGCACGTGCATAGCTACACACACACAGAGGAAGGGAGGGAGGGGGAGAGAGAGCACCTGCTCACTACAAACTACTTGAACAGGTCCAATGTTTACTGATACATATTTGCCACGTGAGGATACTCTGTGTTTCACTTGACCCTGCAGCAGAACACGGTACTTAAGTGGCCTACATTTAACAAGTATGCGAGATGAGTTACTTGAGTTACAATTTATATCTGGTTTTACAAGATGCCATTTGGGGGAAAAAAGGCGTAAAGAAGTAGAAGAAAAAGAGCTAATAAAAATAGCAACTTCAATAACCATTGACAACAAGAGTAGCATGCCAGCATAAATATGACATGCGATCAGCGATGTACATCCTATGGATTTCTATCTACGTGCATGAAAGATGAAAGACTTCCGGCCTACATGACATTGATGTCTAATAAAAAGACACTCAAGTCCAAAATTGGTAAGCAATTCATTTTATGGATTGATATCTGTGTCTTTAATATTGAATTACCATCTACACTTGGTCTAGATATTTCATCTTCTGGGAATGAATGTTCAGATAATAAATCAAGAAATAGAGGAACATAATTTTTGACTCTACAGAGAAATGCCGCCTACCTAAGAAGGTTAATTACATAAATAATTCTTGTTGAACCACCTCATCTATAAACTCAAGTTATTAGAAAGGACACTATTTTTTATTTATGTATCAGCACACCCCAAATGTAAATTCATTATTTTTTCATTAAAAGGAGTGACCATGCACAATTTTCATAAATGGGGCTTGTGAGTTTTAAACACAACCTTTGCCAGCTCCATTCCACGTATTATACATTAAATTGTGATAACATGGTATAGTTTTAAAAAATTACAAATTTCTTAATAAATCATGAAATTGTGTTAACAACTTCTGTGTTCTTGTTATCAAATCAAATGATTGTTTAAGTTACTAGTTTGTTGGGATACCATTCCATGCCTTGCACATAATTTTATGCTATTACACCTAAAGCCAAGAATTATTCATTTATACTACAAATACTAAATTTCTAACTTAGGTGTAT
The DNA here is from genome assembly GCA_903798315.1 of Fraxinus greggii. NCBI lineage: Eukaryota > Viridiplantae > Streptophyta > Magnoliopsida > Lamiales > Oleaceae > Fraxinus > Fraxinus greggii. The sequence continues at coordinate 8,875 of CAIGRK010025087.1, read as the reverse complement.
TCCCATAATAATATTATCTAATTAGCCTCCATTCGGAAAATTTTTAAAACATTTATAAATAGTCAAACTTCATTTTTAACCATACATTTGGATAGATCCACAAGTACAATCCACTTATCCACCACTCATTTCCATCTATTTATAAATTCTTTCCAAAAGGAGGCATCACATTGTCCTTGTTTTGCACTATAAGAATCAATTTTTGTTCATTCTTATAGCAACCATGAGTAGACAACCTTAACTGAAACTTAAAGCTTGTTTGGGAATTGTTTTTAAATTACTTAAAATTATAAATAGATGAAAATGAGTGGTAACTAGGTGAACAATACTTGTGGATCCTACAAAATATGTAGACAAAAAATGCTTTGACTGATTATAAATAGTTTATAAACATAAGTCAAACATTGTTTTTGTCTCTGGATCATAAGACCGACCCTCTACTTCTGCAAAGATCATCCAGGTTATCCTTGATGGTCTCCTTTCCTTTTATCATGCCACAATCTTTCCCTTTCCTAGATTTTGGGAATGACATCTAGGTGAAGTGCATAAATTATGTTACTCTAAACAATTTACCATTATATAGTATTTTCTATATGAATATTCACCTTCTCATCATCGATTAGGTAGTTGTGTTTGGATAACACATCGGAAAGAGAATAAAGGAGAGGAAAAAGGAAGAGAAGACACGAAGAAAGAAAAACAAGAATTTATTAAGCATCAGGAGTGCCTCGGTCAAATTTTTCAATGATACCATATTCTATTAAAAATTGATGGGTATAAATGTGTTCTTTTCTTCAACTTATCGAAATTAAATAAATGGATGGCAGATTTCTTTGTTCCTTCATTTAGTTTCATACCTTAGGAAATCCCCTACTTTCCTTTCCTCCTTGAATATCCCACCGAAAAATAGCAAAGTCAGCTAAGGAAAACTACAATAACTCACATATCAAATGCTCAAGACAGTTAGTCCATTAACTACACAATTTGTGCCAAAAGTGGACTTTTTTATGTGGTCATTACATCGGATAGGAAACTCTGAGATGGATGGCATCTGTTACGTGTATTGGAATAACAGAGGGAAAGATCCCAGCCTAAACCCACTCAACATCGTCATTTTGCCAACCACCACACCCTTCACATAAAATGGTATCACATTCCAAACCCTAACTTCTTCCCCGGTGTCTTGAAAACATCTCTTATCTCTTAAAATTGATCAAATTGGATGATGGCAAAGCAAATTGAAGACACTTTCAGTCCATATTCAGCTCAACCATTTGTTATTTGGATAAGGGTTCCTTGTTGGTGCCTGTATGTGTCCAAATGCCTTATTCTTGTAACCTTTTGATTGGTTATATTCGGAAGAGGCAAGACTATCAATATCTTAACCTGTTTTCCTTTATTAAGAAGCAAAATGATGTCCAATTAAATAAACCCGATAAAAAAGGGCATCCAAATGTAGTTAAGTAGTTAAAGATAAAATTTTAATATCTGTGATATACTTCATAAATGTTTTTATAGAGATAGATGGGCTTTTATTGCACGTTAGAAGAGAATGCAAAGCATCTGAGGGAAACCGGTACTCAAAGTCACAAAGAAAGATTTCATTAAAATGTGAAATATTACACTCCGACTAAGATGCAAAACAATTAAAGAATTGTCAGTGAAAAGCTCCTGAAGCTGTTGCCTGTGATATCGCAAAAGAATGAAATGCGACCATAAAATTAAAGAGTGGTGATGTGATTCTGAAAGACCTCGTCATTTCTCTTAGTCCAAGTATACCAAACATATGCATCGGACTGACCTCCCACAACAACTCATCTTCAAACCTAAAACCAAATCTCCAGAATTTAATTTGCAACATCTTTACTACAGGCTTTCTAACTTTGTTCTGAATGCAGATATCAGACACATGTTCAATATCGTTTATCCGAATATCAGGTCCGACCCAGGTACCTCGTGCAGTTAGAAGAGATGGGGTAGTGTAGAGGAAAGAGTTCAATGATTTTAAGTATCTATGCATCGAACCCCAAAAATATTTTTGAAAATAATTATGTTTTGCAACAAAAATAGATGCTTACTTCTGGGATTGTCTGCTGAAGAACTGATTCAACAGCGACAACCATAGCTTGTACAAAATCTTCACCTCCGGTTCCAATTGCTGTAAAGCCTCTAACAGTTGGATAGGAGTTTACCTGCTTAGTAAAACATCACACACTCTCAAATCAGTAATAATCAATGCAAGCTAGGACCAGGAGATTCCACATCAAGACTCAACGAAAAATTGGTTTGCAAAACAGAACGAGATATGTTGCGTTTCACCATAAAGATGTGTAGGAATAGCATGCAAACCAGAAATTCCAATGTTAAAATAGGCCAAAAAGAAAATTGAGACGCCATAGTCCATACCTTCTGATCTAGAGCAAGCCACTCATTTGTAGAATCGTCTGTCACTGTACCTCCAATAACCACATTAGTTGTTTGTCCCACCCTTCCTTCTGTCTTTGAAACTTCTGAAAATCTCCGAATATTTAGTCGAAGTAAATTTGAATTCCAACTTCCTACGGATTAATTACAAGAAAAATACAAAAAGTACAAGCCCCCTGAACAATTTTGAAAACTTCGTAAATTTCGCTATCACCAAATCGTTTCATGGTTTAGCTTTATTGTTACCAGATAAGACCTCAGACCTCAATCTTCTCACACAGAATTACATCACTGTTTTCCCAATAACAAATAGATACATATCCCAGAACTGACCTTTTTAATGTTACGAGTGCAAGGTTTGTTCTTTATTAAACAGGAGCATATGCGCACACACAAACTCAATAAATCAGTTAAGAACATTAATTGAGTGTTTTTGTTTTTTTGTTTTTTCTTTTTTTTTTTAAAGGGATCAATCCCAGCAAACAAATTTAAACACGTACTATTACATGTATAAGATAACACCAACATCCCACAAGGAATCTCGAAATTTTTTATGTCTAGAAAACCAAATTTTCTTTATTATTATTATTTTCTATCTCTAACCGAAAATACATGAAATGCCTATTGAGCTATTTATCGACCTAATTCTCTATATCTCTAAGAGGACTTCTTCCACAGTCGTATTCTCAAAAAAATAAAAAATAAATTGTCACTTTAAATATTTTGATATAATTTGATGTTTCTTTCTTTAGGATTACAATAATAATAATAATAATAAAATCAACCTCTAAAAATAAGGAATAATTGCAGCAAAAGTTTCAAACCTTTAAAATATTAGCAGACAAACATTTAGCCCTTGTTTGTCAACCTTTATTAAAAAAAATTGTTTGCTACAGTATCACTTCTCCACCACTCATTCGTACAATAAAATATTTTACACACAAACCAATAAAATTCATTTACTTTTTAACCACACATTCTTCAAAAAATACTATTCCATAACACATTATTCCCAAATAAATTCCACCAAACAGGCTCTTAATTTGTTGCAGCCGTCACCTCTAACCTGAAGCCCTNTTTGCTACAGTATCATTTCTCCACCACACATTCACACAATAAAATATTTTACACACAAACCAATAAAATTCATTTACTTTTTAACCACACATTCTTCAAAAAATACTATTCCATAACACATTATTCCCAAATAAATTCCACCAAACAGGCTCTTAATTTGTTGCAGCCGTCACCTCTAACCTGAAGCCCTTTTGGACGATTTTCATCAATAATTCCGTCAGTTGATCAAAAATTTAACTTGACTATATTTTTAATATTTTACAAAAGGGATAAAAGAATAATTTTATATTTATCTCATTAAATAATTAAATAAAAAAAACCACATTAAATAAAAAAAACCACACGTACACTCACCACTGTCTTCTTCCTCTCAACCCTCACCCACACCCACCCACACCTCAAATCCAAAACCAACACCGACCACCGCCTCCTCCGCCTCCACTTCCACTTCCACCTCCACCTCCAATGAAACATAACATATAAAAACTAGCGAATCAGAACCCTAATTGAGATGCAGCAAATAATCAAACTTCACTGTAGCCTAAAATTTCCAGGAAACCAACTTTTTTTAGGTAGCAGAAACCTCAAATTTCTGATTCCGTGAAACCCAAAACAAGTTCCAGAAAACCGACATATTGTTGAAGAACCCAACTTATAGACCGATTAAAAACTACAGAATTAGAATCCTAAATGGGCAACAACAAAAAATAAATTTTCTCTTTCGCTAAAAATTTGAAATCCGAGGTGAGATAAATCAATTATTCGGAAGGAGGATTTTTCTTTGAAAAGTAAATAAAATTCTAAATTCTAAGATCGATTCTAAAATCATAAAATTGAAAAAGTTCTCTTCTTCCCAGATTGATGCTACACAAAATTATGTACAACTGAAAACTGAACGACAATGAAAAAAAAAAAAATGGAAGAAAGAAAATCGGAAAAAGAGAAGCCGCTTGATACTTTTATCTCACTGTTCCATTAGTTGCCGACTGATATCGGTTGCTGTGTTAACCCTAGCGGCGATCTGCAGCGCTTCTGCCGGGAGATTTCGTGAACCACCGGTCTGATCTCCGGCTGCTGAAGCGCCGGGTGATTGATCTTCTCCATTTCTTGCCTGATTTTCCGAACTTGGCTATGAATCGGTACTCCGCCGATGAATCCGTCTTCTTTGTTAATTTTCTGCTCCATTTTAGGCGTAAGCAGAAACCACACCTTACACGCCTAACAACCACTGATGAGTGTTTATATACTGAGTAGATGGCAAAAGGCAAACGACTTATTCAATGAATTGGTTAGAAATTGGGCGAACGGATTAATGATAAAGATTCATAAATATCCCTTTTCTACATTGAAAATTACCAATATGACCAAATTTGATTTACCAAACGAGATATTTGTTATTATATATTGACCATGATCTAAACATATTTAGCTCGATTGACTATAAATTTGGATAAAAATTCAATTCAAAGTCAACGTTTAATATTAGTCATACATTTCACGAGGCTCATAATTTTTCAACCGTATATTTTGTCAACTTTTATTAAAATCTACTAAAAATCTGATTTTTATCTAAATCAAACAAATACTTAATATATTAAAATTAATTAGATGTCCGCAAAGATCAAGTGAACGCCATTGGACTGGATCATACTAGTTGGGTCGACAGTTAAGTAATAGTTATCCAATTGTCCAATGTGATAGAATATAATAGACGAAATCTTTATCTGATCTCGAATCTGCAAGAAAATCATTTTTTTATCAATTATAACAAAGTGGAAATCTTTTCTCCCGTATCATATCATGCACTAGACGAAGTCTTTGTCTGCTCCCAATTTTGCAAGAAAATCAATTTTTATCGATTATGAAAAAGTGGATATCTTTTCTCCCGTATAATATCATGTACTAGCTGTGTTTGAAGATCGTTTGCCCTTCGTTCAAGAATACATTGAAAATTCAAATTGCTTATACATTCACAATGCACAAGGGTTTAGGGGAAACATTGTTGGGAATAAAATGGTCATTATGTAGGCCAACCCAAGAGTAAAAAATTGGTAAAGAAAGGAAGCATGAATGATGTATTGTCAAGACATTTTTTTTTTTTAATGTAATTCAAATATACAATTAACCAATCGACTTTAGATAACATAGGACTAGGTCATTTCGGTGAATTATTCAGGATCCGGGGGCCAAGAATTACAGAGTAAAAAATGTTAAGTTTGTTGACGGTCGGCCGCCGGCAAGCTTAAACGTGAAGCCTGAGCAATATGACACGTGGAGGAATTCGATAGGTGTGCCAACAAATTGATGGTTGTGGAAGTATACTTTGCCAATTTTTTCTAATTACGCTACCTTTTGATTGGAATTGACGTTCAAGCAAAATTGAATTGACGAAATCCACTTTAAATAGAATAACGGAAGTTCGTAGATCAGTTCTTCAATATATCGAGAATAGACAAGTCAATACCAAATGTAAGACTACAAATCAATCCAAAGTAATTAAATAGAAACACTTTGGATCGGGTAAACACCTCCGACCACTAGTGATATTTTCCTGGTTTTGGCACTTCTAAGCTTTATAAAGACTCCGAATATGATGGTGTATGATATGTATTTGCAGAGCTACCATTTTACATATAGTCAAGCTCCTATCAAGAAATAGCTTTTTGTATCAATTCTGCAAGCCCAATCAATGGGTAAATTTCTGAAACTGAAACTCCATGAATGTTGGACCACGTTAATTTATCCGTTGAAGAAAATTGATCGATTACATTCTCCTGCTTCGTTCACATGTTTAACCTAATGTCTCCACTTAATTCCATTAATTGTCCTTCTTAAGAAACAAATAAGGAGAGATTCGAACGTGCACTCCCTTACATGGGAACCATGACCACTATGGCGCATGTAGTATTCATCATATTATTGTGAGTGAAATATACGTGTGCTTTTAGAAGAGTGACATAAAATAAAATATATAATACATTTTTGCCATAAAAGTTATTTAAAAAATTAAAATGCATGTTCTTATAACTTCTGCATGTAATGTAAGCTCTTCTTGTTTTTGGATAAAATATTTCTCTCACTTTCCACTGGCTTCCTTAAGTTTTGCATACCCTGTAAGGAGTTTTCAATATGAATTGTAGATCTAGAGTCAATCCACCCAACATTAATATTTATATTAACTATATTAGATTTATAATAAACAAACGAGATTAGATTACATTTATCCTCAAGCCATTTTTAAAATCTGGCGCAATCTTTCTTCATGTGTCCCTTCTTTTTATAGAAGTAACAATTGACCTCTTTCATGATATCAAGTTGGGGTCGGATTTTACATTTCCTATTTTGATTGGCCGTGCATTCTAACTATGTCAACGAGTCGAGTCGAGCCGAAAAAAAAAATCAGGCTCGACTCGAGTTTTTTTGTGCCCGAACCGAGCAAAGCCAGCCAAAAAAATGAGGCTTCGTCCGAGTTTTTGGCCCGAGCCTTAGCGGGCCGAGTCGGCTGGTTTTTTTTTTTGTAAAATCTACATTTTTTACTTAAATAATTTAATAATTGTACAGTTTATGTGTGTAATAAATTGAATGAATTATAAAAGTTAAAATCCTCATCCTTTATCCGGACTTGAAATCGACTACAATTATCGTAGGCGGAGTTAAAATTGTACACAAATAAAATATTTCATTTACAATTTTTCTTGAAACAAAAAAATTTAGAAATTACGTATTTTCTGAAACTAATCAATTTAAAAACTTACAAAATTGCACAAAGCAGGCACCTAAATCACAAGTTTTGAATTTTAATTTTTTTTAAACGGGCCGGCCCGTGTGCGACTTATGAGCCATGTGGGCCGGGCCATCCGGGCTTGGGCCGATGTCCCAAAATGCAGCTCGATCCGAGCTCGAGCCCTAGACGGGCCCCGCTCAGGCCTTTTCCAGGCCGAGCTGGAGCCGCCCAAGCCGGCGAGTTTTTTGCCATCCCTAGAGTCTTCCCCTTCCAGTGGATTGTAGCCAGTTAGGGATGTCAACGAGTCGAGCCGGGAGTCGAAGTTCAAGCTCAACTCGAGTAAAAATTGTTCGAAAGTCCGAACCGAGCTGAGTTGAGCTTTTGCTTGGCCAAAATTTTTCGTCTCGACCTGAGTTTTCGGCTTGGGTCTTAGCTAGCCGAGTCAGGCCTTTTTTAAAAAAAATTCGTGATAAATCTAATTTTTTTTTAATGAAATTGGAGATTTAAGTTAAAACTAGAATACCGCACGGTAAATCTGATTGAAGTAAATTGATATGAAACTCAAAATTTTGTCCCATATTTATAGCAATATATATATATATCCGTTTCAACCAAATTTGAAATTCGAATTATGACATGATTTAACACTGTAAAAAAAAATAAACGTAACTGCATTGTAGCTACGTTGACAATGTACATGTAGCTGCTTGCAACAAGGCAGCTGCATGCCTTGTTGAAGGTAGCTGTAGCCTGCCTTATTGCATGCCTACAACAAGGCAGGCTACATTTGAATTTGAATTTAATTTTTTTTAAAGTTTTGCATTTTTTTGTGGCTTGGCTCATCAAGGGCCGACCCGTGTGGTTGTCAAGCCACACAGGGTTACTCGAGTTCGAGTCTACTCCCCAAAATGGGGCTCGGCCCAAGCCTCAGCACGATTCTAGCGAGCCACTAGCTGGTGAACCAAATTGTTATCCATATAGCCAGCATTGCACTTTCACCATGCTCCATCACTTGCCTCCCTTTCTTTTGAACACACGTAGTCATTAATTCATTGATTGATCATTAATCCTTATGCGTGTTGTACAAGATTTCGAAAGGCTTGTACTGTTGTGGGAAAGTATTCAGGATAAAGTGCACAATGAAGGATTTAGACATCTCAATCTCAAGTTTTTAAAGTCAAGCCGTATTGTCCCTCATTTGTATGATGTGCTCGTGCACACCTTTTACACAGGTGAGCCTTAAGGATGAGAATTTCATTAAAACGGTGCTTGTTAATACCTTATCTAAAGTGACGAATTGATCATAAATGTTCTTCGGCAAGTTACCTTTTCATGCTGATGGAAACAAACATGTATACCAGCAGAAATTTATCTTTATGAACATTATGCTAAGATGATTAAATCGTCCGCATTTTCATGAAGAGCAATGGATGCTGGAGTGTTGGTATTGTTGATTTTGGGAGGTTCGTATTTCCTAATAGCATAGTCAATGTCCATCCATCTTAAATGGAGAAAAATTCTCTCATTTCATACTTTGTAATTGTAACCCTTCGATTCGAGAATATCACGAAAAATATCAGATAAATTAGCATGTTGTAAAGCTATATAATATTTAAAAATGCTTATAACAAAATTGAGGCCTAATGGAAT